>PGFW01042466.1:0-10964 GCA_003123925.1 Haematobia irritans | reverse complement strand
AAAAAAGTTTTCATAAAATTACAATTAAAGCTCTGGATGTTCGTATGGTGACAATAGAGCTTTTTGGTTTTTGGAAAATAAAAAAATGGGATTTTGTTAAGTTGGGAAAACTGTGAAAAATGTTAAACGAAAGGATTTTCGTATTTCGTAAACTAAAACCATTTTTGCTCCAACAATGGACATGATTTAATCCACAACATTCATATTTCATTTTGCAATACTTATGCAAAATCCTTGAGTTTTTAATTCTATGGAAACTATGTGCTTGGGCGATATAAAACCAGAAATATTGTAATGATATTTTTTTACAATATTTTAAAAATAATAATATATTAAATATATTAAAAAAAAAACTCCTGATCCAGCTGACATGAAGTTTTTAGAAATAGAAAACCTAATTCAGCCTGACTTAATAGAAATTTTCATACCTAATTCAATCTGACAACATTTAAGTTTTTCTATAGAAAAACAAATTCATATTGGTGGAATTGAAGTATCTTATAGAAAACCTTATCTAAGGCAAGATTAATTTAAGATTTCTTATAGAGATCCTAATTCAGCTGGACTGAATTGAAGTTTTCCTTTAAAAACTCTAATTCAGCAAGGTTGAATTGAAGTTTTTCTATAAAAAGCCTTCTTCAGTCAGAATGAATAATTAGAAAACCTTATTTAGTCACGATGAATAAAAGCTTGCCTTTAAAAATCTCATTCTGCGACAGAAAACCTTATTCAGCCAGGCTGAATTAATGTTTTTCCATAGAAAACCTAATTCAGCCAGACAGAATTAAAGTTTTCGTTCATAAAACCTTTTTCAGCCAAGCGAAATTCAAAGTTCGCAGAGAAAACCTTATTCAGCCAGACAGAATTAAAGTTTTCCTAAAGAAAACCTAATTCAGCCAGGCTGAATTAAAGTTTTTCTCATAGGCTTCCCTTGGTAAACCTATTTCAGCTTGGCGCGATAAAGCTACAGTTATCATTGGAAATCTAATTCAACATTGCTGAATGGATATTTTCCTATGGAAACCATAATCCAACCTGGTAGGCTTATAGGCCTGTCCCATAGAAAACCTAATTCAGCTGGACCGAATTGTATGATTGATGATTGATAATGAAAAATTGAGTGTTCCCTAGTAAAGAAACCTCTTAATTCAAGTCCTGAATAAAAAGTTATGCTTTCCTATAGAAGCCTTAAAAAGAAGTTTTTTACAGAAACCACAATTCAACCAGTTTGAATTGAATATAATTCAGCCGCATATTTCCTACACAAGACCGGTTGAATTCAATAATTCCTTTCGAAAACTAGCATTGAAATTTTCCTACACGAGAAATAATTACGCCTGTATGAATTGAAGTTTACCTATAGGAAATTTAATTAAACCTGGCCAGATATATATTTGGTGTATAGAAAACCTTATTCATACTAGCTGAATTGACGTTTTCTTATAGAAACCCAAATTCAGCCTGGCTGAACTGAATATTAAAGCCTTCACTGAATAGAAAATCTAATTCAGCCCGCTGAATTGAAGTTTTCTATAGAAAACATAATACAGCAAGGCTGAATTTAAGTTTCCTATATTAGCAACACCTAATTTCAGCGGGCCTGAATTTGAAAGTTTCTTATAGAAATCGAAATTCAGCTGGGCCTGAATTGACGATTTTCCCAAATTTGTCTCATTTGAATTCAAAAGTTTCATGTTGAAAACCCAATCCAGACCTGATTGAATTGAAGTTTTTCCATAGAAAACCTTCTTCATCTTAGCTGAATTGCAGTAATCCTATGGAGACCCAAATTCAGCTGTGCTGAATTGAAGTTTTTCTATAGAAAACCTAATTCAGCCCTGCTGAATTGAAGTTTTCCTATAGAAAACCTAATTGTTTGGTAGATATAAATTTTCACTTACAACAAACCTAATTCAGCATGGCTGAGTTGAAGGTTCGAAAATACAAAACCATATGCAATTTGTTGAAATGAAGTTTTCTTATAGAAATCCAAATTCGAGCCTGGGCCTGAATAAAATTTCCCAAGATCAGCCTCAGTGAATTTCAAAGTTCTTATGTCGAAAACCTAATTCAGGCCTGATTGAATGAAAGTTGTCCATATTAAAACCTTATTCATCTTAGCTGAATTGAAGTAATCCTATAGAGACTCAAATTCAGCCATGCTGAATTGAAGTTTTTCTATAAAAAATCTAATTCAGCCCTGCTGAATTGAAGTTTTCCTATATTATCACAATGGACTGAATAGTCTAAGTGAGCCTGAATCTTAATCGGGCTGCCACTTTAACCTATAGGAAAACCTAATTGGATTGGTAGATATGAAGTTTTCCTACACAAACCTAATTCAGCATGGGCTGAATTGAAGGTTCGAAATAGAAAATAGAAAACCTTATGCAATTTGCTTGAAAGTGAAGTTTTATCTTAATAGAAATCCAAATTCAGCTGGCACTGAATGAAAATTTTCCACATTTAGTTCTCATTGAATTCAATTTTCATGTTGAAAACACTAATTTTAGCCAGATTTAAATTGAAGTTGTCCTATAGAAACCTAAGATGAAGCTAAATTGCAGTAATCCTATAGAGACCCAAATTCAGCCTTGCTGAATTGAAGTTTTTCTATAGAAAATCTAATTCAGCCCTGCTGAATTGAAGTTTTCCTATAGAAAACCTAATTGGCTTAGTAGATATGAAGTTTTCCTACACATATCTAATTCAGCATGGCTGAGTTGAAGGTTCGAAATAGAAGGTGGAAAACCTTATGCAATTTGCTTGAAATGAAGTTTTCTTATAGAAACCCAAATTCAGCTGGCTGAATTAAAGTTTTCCTATAGAGACCCAAATTCAGCCCGGCTGAATTGAAGTTTTCCTATAGAAAATCTAATTCAGCCCTGCTGAATTGAAGTTTTCCTATAGAAAACCAAATACAGCATGACTGAATTTAAGTTTTCCTATAGAAAACCTAATTCAACCGGGCTGAATTGAAGTTTTCTTATAGAAATCGAAATTCAGCTGGGCTGAATTAAAATTTTCCCAAATCAGCCTCAGTGAATTCAAGTTCTTATGTAGAAAACCTAATTCAGCCTGATTGAATTGAAGTTGTCCCATAGAAAACCTTATTCATCTTAGCTGAATTGAAGTAATCCTATAGAGACCCAAATTCAGCTGTGCTGAATTGAAGTTTTTCTATAGAAAATCTAAGTCAGCCCTGCTGAATTGAAGTTTTCCTATAGAAAACCTAATTGGCTTGGTAGATATGAAATTTTCCTACACAAACATAATTCAGCATGGCTGAATTGAAGGGTTCGAAATAGAAAATAGAAAACCTTATGCAATTTGCTTGAAATGAAGTTTTCTTATAGAAATCCAAATTCAGCTGGGCTGAATGAAAATTTTCCAATTAGTCTCATTGAATTCAAGTTTTCATGTTGAAAACATAATTTAGCCAGATTAAATTGGAAAGTTGTCCTATTAGAAAACCCTTCTTCATCCTTAGCTAAAATTGCCATTAACCTATAGAGGTACCCAAATTCAGCCTTGCTTGAATTGAAGTTTTTCTATAGAAAATCTATTCAGCCCTGCATGAATTGAGAGTTTTTCTATGAGAAAACCTAATTGGGCTTAGTAGATATGAAGTTTTCCTAGCACCAACATAATTCAGCATGGCTGATTTGAAGGTTCGAAAGTAGAAAACCTTATGCAATTTGCTTAAAATTAAGTTTTCTTATAGAAATCCAAAATTCAGCTGGGTAATTAAAATTTCTTCAATTTAGTTTCATTGAATTCAAGTCTTTCTGTTGGAACCTAATATTTAGCGAGATTAAATTGAGTTGTCCCATAGAAAACCTTCTTATTTAGCTGAATTGCAGTAATCTTATGGAGAGACCAATTTCGAGCTGTGAGCTGAATTGAAGTTTCCTATAAGAAACTATCTAATTCAAGCCTGCTGAATTTGAAGTTTCTATAGGAACAGGACCTAATATGGCTTGGTAGATATGAGAATTTTCCTTAACAAACCTATATCTAGGCCATGGCTTGAGTTGAAGGTCGAAATAGCTGAAAACTCATATATGCAATTTGCTTGAAATGAAGTTTTTCTTGATAGAAATCCAAATTCAGCTGGGCCTGAATGAAGAAATTTTCCCAATTTAAGTCTCATTGAATTCAAGTTTTCAGCTGGGAAACTAATTCAGCCTGATTGAATTGAAGTTGTCCCATAGAAAACTTCTTCATCTTAGCACTTGAATTGCATGTAATCCGTATGGAGACTTCAAATTCAGATGTGCTGAATTGAAGATTTTTCTATAGAAAATTAATCTCAGCTCTTCTGAATGAAGTTTTGTCCTATAGAAAACCTAATTTTGGTTTAGTATGCATATGCAAGTTTTACCTAACAACGATAAATTCAGCATGTGCTGATTTGAAGGTTTCGAAATTAGAAATGAAAACCTTAAGCATTTGCTTTGAAATTGAAGTTTTCTTTAGCAAAATCAAATCAGCTGCGGTGAATTAAAATTTCAATTTAAGTTATCATTAAATTTTCAGTTTTTCATGTTGGAAACTAATTCAGCCTGATTGAATTGAAGTTTCCGACAATAGAAAACTGTTTCATCTTTTAATGCAATTTGCTGAGATAAGTCCTATGAATCAGAACCCACGTGGAATAAATTCCCACCAGTCAATTGATCGAAGGTCTTGAATCTAATAGCCAGTGTGCAGTGAATCAAAACTCTCAACCTATGAAAACTCACTAATCCGAATCCCAAATACCGCCTCTGATATGCTTATAGCAAATCTAACACCTGGAATTGAAGTTTTCCTATAAAAAAGTCTAATTCCACCCTGCTGAATTGGAGTTTCTTCTATAAAACGTCTTAAATCGCAGCCAAGGCTGAACTTAAATTTACAATCGAAAAAAACCTAATTCAGCATTGCGCTTAGTTGAAAGATTTACAAAAGAAACACTATCTCAGCAAAGGCTGAAATGAAATTTTACCCTTAATAGAAAACTAAAAACAGAAACCACGGTATGTTGGAACTGAGGTGGTGACGGCGCAGGAATTGAGTTCCTATAGAAAATCTAATTCCACCTGCCTGAAATTGAAAGTTTTCCTATATAAAAGCCCAATCAGGCTGGCTGAATTTTTAATTTTACTACTCCGAAAACTAATCGGACATGGGCTAGAGTTGAAGATTTAAAATAAAAAAACTAATGCAGTCCGGCTCTAGGAAATGCAAATTTTTACATAAGCACAGAAAAAAGTAATATTCGTAGTAAGCAAGAAAGAGGCTAAAGATTCAAAACGGTTTATGTTCGCCCTGCGCTCAAGATGATTCCTAAAGGAAAACTTAAATCACCTTGGCTCAAATATAAACTTTCCTATTGGAGAACTCTAAATTCCAGCCCGACTAAATGTTAGATATTCTTTATTGAAAGTCCTAATTAATCGTAGAATTAAGCTTAAGTTTCCCAATTAAGCAAATATTAATCAGCGTGGCCTGCAGATAGAAGTTTTTTTTTATAGAAACCCTACCAATGCCAATGCTGTGTTGATTTATTGTCCAAATATCTAATTAAACTGTGCTTAGATTTTTTTTTCAATTTGGAAAATCTTTCATAACACCAAACCATTTTCAGGTTTTTATTCAAAAACATCATTCACTTTCTTTATCTTAAGTGCATGCTCTTTACTCAATTACAGCTTCCCACTATTATTCATTGCTTTTCTTTTTCTCCTTGATTTCTTTTTCGTTTTGCTGGATTTTTTATTTTACTCTCAAATTGAATATCGACATTTAGTTTTTCCTTTTTTTGGCGATTTTCTACCTGCCATACTTCACATTATTTGCAAATTACCTTCCCCTTATAAACCTTATCAAATAGAAAACGGGCCAGAGGCAATAACAAAATGTGTCATAATAACGCGCTCACTTTCGCATAATAATTATATTAAATCGACATTTCCTTTTTTTTTGCTCTGCATTTTTCATCAATTGTTTTTTTTATATTTTTTCTTTTTATTTCCCGACCTGTCCATAGTTCTTTGGAACAAGATTCTTTAGTTTGTCCTTTTGCGTTTTACCTCTTTCGGTTGAAGCTTTCATGAATCATAAAAAAGCAATTGCCAATGTTCCTCAATTTCCGCTTGGGAAATCCTTTTATGGGTATATTTGTTTCCTTACTTCGGCCATATCTAATCGGTCATCATCGTCCATAGTTACGTTTACCTAGATTTGTAGTCCTTCAACAGTTCATAGTTCCGTTCATTTGTTTCCCTGCCTGTTGTTATTTTGTTTGTTTTGGTCTGCATTTTGATTTAAGTGCAAATTTTAATGGCCCCTCAATGTAAGGTTGAGGAAAGACCCCGGGGTGTTTTTGGATGATTAAAAGCATGTAAAGGGGAGGAGAAAATAATGTTGCTTGGTGATTGTTAATCGATAAATGAAGTTAATAATTTTGATGCGCCATACAATGAGGAGATTTTATCTTGAAATTTCATATGCTGACTTTGCATTGGAACCAAAAAAATGAAGAAAAATACATAGAAGGCGTAAAACGAAGGAATTGCGATCTATGTCTTTGAATGCCCTTCGATGTAGGGGCATACAATTATAGTTAACACATTTTTCTGGAATGTTGTAGAAGAGGAGAAAAATCCTCCAAGTTCTGGTCTACTGTATTGAAATCATTTTAAATTAATATTTTGTTTAAGAAAGCCGGACATAAATTTTTTTTGAGAAAAAATTCTACGGAAATAAAATTTTTGACAAAATTTTCTTATTAGAAATAAATTTTGACAAAATTTTCTTATATAAATAAAATTATTGGACAAAATTTTCTATTAGAAAAAAATTTTGGACAAATTTTCCATAGCAAATAAAAATTTTCCATAGAAATAAAAACTTTCATAAAATTTTTCTATAGAAATAAAACTTTTGACACAATTTTCATTGAAATAAAATTTTTTTACACAAATTTTCTTATGGAAATTAAATTTTGACAAAAATAAAATTTTTACAAAAATTTTCTATAGGATATAAAATTTTTTGAACAAGATAAAAAAATTTCTATAGAAATAAGACTTTTGCCAAAATTTTCTAAAGCAATACAATTTGATAACATTTTCCAAGGAAATAAAATTTTAACGAAATATTCTTTAAAATAAAATTTTGTACAAAATTTTCTATAAACATTTTCTATTGAAATAAATTTTTTTCAAAATTTTTTATATAAATATTTTCTATAAAATTTTTCTATAAAATGATGACAACATTTGCTATTGAAATAAAATTTTGACACAATTTTCTATAAAAATAAAATTTTGACAAAATTTTCTATAGAAATAAAATATTGACAAAATTTTTCTATAAAAATAAAATTTTGACAAAATTTTCTATAGAAATAAAATTTTGGCCAAAATTTTCTCCTATGGAATAAAATGTTGACAAAATTTTCTATAGAAATTGAAAGTTCTGACCAAAAATTTTCTATAGAAACAAAAATTTTGCACAAATTTTTTATTAGAAATTTTTTCTATAAAAATTGATGACAAACATTTTCCATTGAAATAAAATTTTCTATAGAAATAAAATATTGACAAATTTTCTATAGAAATAAAATTTTGACTAAATTTTCTATAGAAATAAAATTTTGCGACACAATTTTCCAATAGAAATAAACTTTTAACAAAATTTTCTATTAGAATGCAAAATTTTGACAAACTTTTCTATAAGAAACAATTTTGAACAATTTTTTTTCTATAAAATGCATTGGACAAACATTTTTCTTAATTGAAATAAAATTTTGAACAAAAAATTTCCATATAGAAATTAAAATTTTGACAATAATTTTTCTATTAGAAATAAGTTTGACAAATTGTTCCATAGAATAAAATTTGGACACAATTTTCTTACAAAAAAAAATTGCTATAAGAACTAAAATTTTGACATAAATTTTCTGTAGAAATAATGAATTTTGATCAAAATTTTCTATTACAACATAAAATTTTGACAAAATTTTTCAATAGAAATAAAATTTGACAAAAATTTTTCCATTAGAAATAACATTTTGGACAAAATTTTCTATGGAAAATTAAAATTTTGACAAAATTTTCTATAGAAATAAAATTTTGGCAAAATTTTCTATATATTCTATAAAATTTTTCTATTTTCTATAAAATTTTTCTATAAAATGATGACAACATTTGCTATTGAAACAAAATTTTGACACAATTTTCTATAAAAATAAAATTTTGACAAAATTTTCTCTATAGAAATAAAACTTGACAAAATTTTCTATAAAAATTAAATTTTTGACAAAATTTTCTAATAGAACTAAAATGTTTTGACAAAATTTTCTACAGAATAAAATTTTGACAAAATTCTATTCTGTAATATAAAAATTTTTGGCCAAAATTTTTCTATAGGAAATAAAATGTTGACAAAATTTCTATAGAAATTGAAAGTTTGACAAAATTTCTTATAGAAATTGAAAGTTGACAAAAATTTTTTCTATAGAAAACAAAATTTTGTACAAATTCTTTCTATAAGAAATTTTTTTCTATAAAATGATGCACAAACATTTTCCATTGAAATAAAATTTTTGACAAAATTTCCTATAGCACCAAATTAATTTGACAATAGTTTCTATAGGAAATAAAAGTTTGACCAAAATTTTCCATAGAAATAAATTTGTGGACACAATTTTTCTAACAAAAAAATGCTATAGAACTAAAATTTTTGGCAAAATTTTCTATTGTCTAAGAAATAAAATTATGACAAAATTTTTTATACAAATAAAATTTTTTGGACAAAATTTTCAATAAGATCATAAAATTTTGACAAACATTTGATTAGAAATAACATTTTGACAAAATTTTTCTTATGCGAAATTAAAATTTTTGAGACAAAATTTTCTATAGAAATAAAAATTTTGGCAAAATTTTCTTATAGCAAATAAAATTTTGACAAAAATTATTCTATAGAATAAAATGTTGGACATAAAGTTTCTATAGAAATAAATATTTGACAAAAATTTTCCATAGAAATAAAATTTTGGATACAATTTCTACAAAAAAATTCCTATAGTAATAAACAATTTTGACAAAAATTTTCTATAGATATAAAATTTTGAAAAAACATTTATAGCAATAAAATTTTGACAGCATTTTCTATAGACTTCAAGCAATATATGCTTATAATTAGTCCTTTACTTGTGCCTGTGTAAAAATTTTGGACCCAAAATTTTCTATTTAGAATAAAATTTTTTGACAAAATTTTCTAATAGAAATTAAAAATTTTTGGAAAAATGTTACTATAGAATATAAAGTTTTGACAAATTTTTCTATAGGAAATATTTTCTATAACAAATGATGACAACATTTGCTATGGAAAAAAAAATATGACAAATTTTCTATAGCAACAAAATTTTCATATAGGCAATAAAATGTTTGACTAAATTTTCTATTTTAGCATAAAATTTGGACCAAAATTCTTCTATTAGAAATAAAATTGTAACAAAAATTTTCTATAGAAATAAAACTTTGAACAAAATTTTCTATAAAATAAAATTTGACAAAAATTTTCTATATGAAATTAAAATTTGACAAAATATTCTATAGGAAATAAAATGTTGACAAAACTTCTATAGAAATAAATTTTTGACAAAATTTCCATAGTAAATAAATTTTGGCAATACAATTTCTACAAAAAAAATTCCTATCAGTAATTAAAATTTTGACAAAATTTTTCTTATCAGAACTAAAAATTTTTGACAAAAATTTTCTATTAGAAATAAAATGCTTGACAAAATATTCTATTTAGAAATAAAATGTTGACAAAAGGTTTCTATTAGATAATAAATTTTTGACAAAATTTTCCATTAGAAATAAAATTTTGCGATACAATTTTCTACAAAAAAAATTCCTATAGTAATAAAATTTTGACAAAATTTTTTCTATTAGAATTTATAAAATTTGAAAAAAAATTTATAGCCAATAAAAATTTTGACAGCATTTTCTAATTAGACTTCAAGCAAATATATGCTGTATAACTTAGCTTCCTTACTTGCTGCCTGTTGTAAAGAAATACGAATACGTTTTATTTTATTTATCTTACCAGAAAAAAAGAAAGCTTTTCCGTCGCCTTGTATTTCTTTAATAAATATCGAAATATTTTTTTAAAAGCTATGTACTTGGAAAAAAAAAACTTGCATATTAAACTACGAATTGATTTTAATACTCCTACGGCCTCGCTTTGCCGTTGTTTCGAAGTTGCGTCGCGCTGAATTCAGTACTAGTATTCCACTTTGCGTTCGTTTAGATTTTCGAAAGGTTGCATTGTTATCTAGTCTCCAATCTTTGCATTGTTTGCGCTTTTAGAAACTCTTAAATTCACTTTGCAGTCGTTTTCAGTTTTGGTCGTGCTTTTTTTGGAACGTATCTGCGACGCAAAGCGACGTCTAGGGTAATTAAGAAAACACCTTATATTATTTTGGCGATATGTATGTTTGTCATGGTTTCATAAATAAGTTTCTTTTAAAGAAATAAAGCTAAAAAACACAAAACTAACATGAGATATGCGTGTCTGTGGAAAATTATCGTAACACAACGAAACCAATTAAACGATACAAGAATAAAAAACTAACGATAGTTTTCAATTAGGATCTCAATAAAATATTGAGTACGGGGTAAAGAAAGGAAGCGCGGACATATTAAACGGCCATTGCAACTCATGGATGACGGCAAACGAAAACTCTCACAACAGTGTTTGTGTGACTGTTTTTAATTAAGATGTTACTTTTTAGAAATAGACAGTTTTGGTTTTTTGTTAGTTCACAACACATTTATACTAAACACAAAACAAATTTAAATTATTTTACACACGCTCTTCCACTTTGTAAAAGATGTTGAGTATCATGACAAATAATATAACATATTCAAACCAACTAATGTTTAATCATTAAATTTTGC
>PGFW01042456.1:20967-36727 GCA_003123925.1 Haematobia irritans | reverse complement strand
CTGTTTGTTAAATTTTGCAAAATATTTCCCATCTAAGAGACTTCCAAATTTTCTATAGAAATACATTTAAAAAAAAAATTTATAGACAAAATTTCTATAGAAATAAAATGTTGACAAAATCTTCTATAGAAATAAAAGTTTGACAAAAATTTCTATAGAAATAAAATTTTGACAAAATTTTCTATAGAAATAAAATTTGACAAAACTTTAATAGAAATTTTAAATTTCTTTGATAAATTTCTATAGGAATAAAATTTTAACAAATGATTCTATAAAATAAATTTGAAAAAATGTTCTATAGAAAATAAAAATTTTGACAAAATTTTCTATAGAAATAGAATTTTGACAAAATTTTCTATAGAAATAAACTTTTGTGAAAATTTTCTATAGAAATAAAATTTTGACAAAATTTTCTATTAAGATTTACAATATAGATGGTATACACAAATTAAGATATAACTCAAAATGGACCATAGTAAAACCTTGAACGGATGCCATAAAATAAAATATCTTTTTTACCTTTTGCTCTAGGGGAAGAAAAATTGCCAGAGGCTTCCCCCTTTTGTTTTTTGCCTTTGGAAATTTTTGTGAAAAAATACTTCACAGTCCATACATAGTAATGAATAAAAACACAATAGCACCTACCTTTCTTTCCATCGTGAAAAAAGACGATCACGTTGTTGCCATAAAAGGCCGCGTTTAATTGGACCCGTCATTGAGGCCACTGGTATACGTCCTGCCAACAGTGATTGCTAAAAAAAATAGAAATTTCTCACAAAATTGTATTTCTACATACAATTTTCTTCATAAATTTTATTTCCGTAGATAATGTTCTACAAAATTTTAATCTTCGTTTGACAATGTTCTCCAAAATTTTTTTTTCGGGTTACCAATTTTTCTCAAAAATTTTATTTCTTATAGATTTTTTTTTTAAATCTCATTTGCATAGAAAAGTTTCTTCAAATTTATTTTCCTATAGAAAATATTCTCAAAATTTATTTCATAAAACAAGAAATTTTCTTTAAAATTTTATATCTTATAATAAGCATTTTTTCTCAAAAATTTTTATTTTTATAGAATTTTTTTAAATTCTTAATTCTAAGAAAATTTTCTCAGCAATTTTTATTTCTATAGAAAATTTCGTCAAAAATTATTTCGACAGAAAATTTTCTCAAAAACTTTTAATTCTATAGAAAATTTTCTCAAATTTTATTCTATTAAGAAAATTTTCTTAAAATATTTATTTCTATTTTTTATTTCTATATATATTTTTTTTCAAAATTTTATTTCAATACCAAAATTTTCTCAAAAATTTAATTTCTACAGAAATTTTCCAAATTTTATATTCGCGTAAGGTAATGTTCTCCAAAAATTTTATTTCTATAGAAAATTTTCTCAAAATTTTATATCTATAAAATTTGTCAAATTTTATTTCTATAGAAAAATATTCAAAATTTTATTTTGATAAAAAATTTTTCTAAAATTTTTATTTCTATAGAAAATTGGTCAACATTATTTATTTCTATAGAAATTTTGTCCAAATTTTATCTTCCATAGAAATTTTCTCAAAATTATTTCTACATAAAATTTTCCTCAAAATTTTTTCGTTTAGAATAATGTTCTTAAAATTTAATTTCCGTCTGACAATGTTCTCTAATAATTTTTTTTTCTTAGCCAATTTTTTTTCAAAATTTTTATTTATATAGAAAATTTTGTTTCATAATCTCATTGTTGCCATAAAATTTCATCAAGAATTTTTATTCCTATACGAAAATTGTCTCAAATTTTATTTCTATAGATAATTTTCTTAAATTTTAATTTCTATAAGAATTTCTGCTCAAAATTTTTTTTATAGATTTTTTTTTGTAAATCTTTAATTCATAAGAAATTTCTCAAAATTTTATTTTTATAGAATATTTTCTCAAAAATTTTATTTCTAATGAAATTTTTGGCAGAAATTTATTTCTATAAAAATTTCTCAAAATGTTATTTCTAAATAATTGTTTTCAAAATTTTATTTGTATAGAAAATTTTTTCTTCAAAAATGTTAATTTCTATATAATTGTTTTTAAAAATTTTATTTCTTATAGAAGATTTTTCAACATTTTTTTTTCTGTTAAGAAATTTTCTCAAAAATTGTATTTCTATGGAATTTTCTCAGAAATAATTATTTTCTAATGGAAATTTTTCTCAAATTTTTGTCTGTACTGAAAATTTTACAGAACATTTTATTGCTACAGAAAATTTTCTAAAATTTTATTTCTAATAAATTTTTTTTCAAAATTTTATTTCCTATAGAAAATTATATCAACATTATTTTCTTAGAAAATTTTCTAAAAATTGTATTTCTATAGAATTTTTTTTTTTCAAAATTTATTCATTAGAAATTTTCTAAGAATTATATTTCTATAAGACGAATTTTCTCAAAATTATTTCTAATAGAATTTTTTGTCTTAATTTTATTTCTATAGAATTTTTATTTTATTTCTATTGAAAATTTCTCAAATGTTATTTCTAATATATTTGTTTTTCAAATTTTATTTTTTTAATAGGAAAAATTTTGTCAAAAATTTTTATTTTCTGTAGAAATGTTCTCAAAAATTTATTTCTATGAAATTTCTCCTCAAAATTTATTTTCTGTAGAAAATTTGTCAAATATTTTATTTCTATAGAAAATCTTCTCAAAATTTTAGTTCTGTAGAAAATTTTCTCAAAAATTTATTTCAATCGAAATTTTATCATATTTGTTTTCTATTGAAAAGTTTAAATCAAAATTTATTGCTACAGAAAATTTTCTCAAAAATTTTTATTTTTATAAATTTTTTTTCAAAATTGTATTCAATAGAATTTTTTTTTTTTTAATTTTATTTCTATAGAAAGTTTTCTTAAACTTTATTTCTAATAGATTTTTTATCAAAATTTTATTTCCATGGAAAATTTCTAACATTATATTTCTAATAGACATTTTTCTCAAATTTTTTATTTCTATGGAATTTTTTGTTAACATTTTATTTCTATAGAAAATGTTCTCAACATTTTATTTCTATTGAAAATTTTCTCAAAATTCTATTTCCATAGAAAATTTTCAAAATTCTATTTCCTAGAAAATTTTGCTCAAAATTTTTTCTAGGGAAAATGTGTTCATTATTTTAGTTCTATTTTATTAGAAGAGGGGATTTAAGGAATGGGTAGATGGTTGGCTGTGGGAATTATTGTTAATGGAAACGATACCGAATTCTAGTTAATTCTGCAAAACGGAAATTCGAGTGATAACGGAATACTGGCAGATTTTCTTTATCCAAAATTTAAATGTATAATGCTAATGTCTCGCAAAACTTTGTAAACGCTTTCTCATATATGCAATCGATTATCTAACATTTTATTTTTAAGATTAAATTTATCAAAGGCCTTTGGCACAATTGACAATTTGTAATATTTTTGGCATCGTTATTTTAATAAAACAAAATTATAGAAAAAGGGAATTATGCCGCAAATTCAAATGAGGGAAATATATGCCTTATGTGTATTATATAATTGCTTCCTGTTTGCCTAAATAATGAAAAAAAAGAATAAAAATAAACTACGATAACGCCCAATCGCAATCCATTCAGACAACAAATGTTGACAACAAAGTTCTCGAAAGCCATTTAAAATTGTAGAGTCGCCGATCTGGGTGGAGAGAGAACAGACGATGAGAAAGAGAGACTGGTGTTCTTTTTCGAAAGAGGACGGGAATAGAGCGTCTTGTGGGTTTGAGTATAGAGGAACGAGAGAGAGAGTGGGACCGAAAGCGAGCTAGTGGCAAGCTAGACATAAGAAGGGAGAAAGGACGAGGGGCAAGATGATGAAGAGGATAGGGAGAAGAAGAGAAGAGGAAGAGAACCAGAACACATGTTAAAAGCTCAATAACACAAATATTCCACAGTGATCCTCATGATCTTCTCTTCCGGTCTGTTTATGGCTTTATCGAATTAAATAATGATAAATGTAATAAGGAAGAGATATTTAAATTGTTTTAATAATTTACAGATCACTATAGGAGGGAAAGTCCAATTGTTTTTGTAGCCATGCATACTAGACTAACGAACTATTTGATACAAAATATGATTAATGCTCAAGCCGAAAAAAAGTTTATTAATATTTTCGGATTTTTTGACCAATGTAGAGGGATTATTGAAATTTTGCTGTGACATCATAAATCTATAGACATATGACATATAAAGATTTCACGACAATATTGTTAATATTTATAAAATAACCAACATTGATTTTAAATTTATTGTATAAATCCTAAAATTTTAACTTTCAAGTGTTACTTTTTATTTGCAGTTTAAATTTATAATTTGTCTTTAATTTAAATTAAATTTATTTAAAGGTTATTTAGGGAATAATAACTAGATAGCTTTGATGAATATAGAAAGGTTGATTCTTTTAAGAGGGATGAGAAAGAAAGATTTCAACTAAAGACAAATACTAAATATTTATAGTAGCCTAGTTTTTGGGCGCCCATGAGCCCATGTAAAAAACAAAAACTTTATTTAACAGAAACATACCTTTTGTTGGTCACTTTCTTACAAATAAAACTTTTGGCAATAGAAAAAAAAATAATAATTTTAACATTTCCTAAAAATGCACTCAAGAAATCGAGATGATAATACGGCATTACATATACTACGTAATATCGCAATTTTACTTATGAAGCCTTTCAAAATTGTATTAATAAAAACTCAAAGGCAGACAAAGAAGCAGTGTTCGATATAAACGAAATAGACGGTGATTTTGAAACAGTAAAAATACGTTCTTCCAAAAGTTTTTTTTCGCTGGTGTATTTGTTCGATACGATAAAGGCTTATCGTTCTTATATAACATATATTTAAATGTGAACGCGACGTGCAAAAACATTTTTTAAATTTTCTACAAAAATCTCTAACTTAAAACTGAAAGCGGACTAAAAAATGTCGCTGGGACGATGCACAATGTCAGTAAAATAAATCGAAGTAAAACTATGGCATCTGTGTTCATGAGTGTAAATATATATATGGGAGCTATATTTATATATATGGGAGCTATATTTAAATTATATATATGGGAATTATATATATGGGAGCTATATTTAAATCAAAACCGATTAACAACCCAATTTTGAATGTTAATTTTAATCCCTTCCACTGTAAATGGGAGTAAAATTATGCGCCTCCTGTGGTGTAAAGTGTAAATCGGGCGAAATATATAAATGGGAGTGCTATCGTCTAAAATCTGAACCGATTTCTTTCAATCAATAGAGTTATATTTTGACCGACCAAAACAAAATACACAGAAGAAATTTCCGAACATTTTTCCCATTGAAAGATCATTTAAAATTAAATACTGAGTTGAATAAAAAAAATTCAGTTAAAAACAATAATTGATTCAACAAAGTTTTTTAATTGCAAACAAAAATCACAAAAAAAATTTAAATGAGTATCAATTAATTTTTTTCATTGAAAATTAGCATTTCTCCTGATTGCAATTAATTCCGTGATTTGACGCAGCCAAAAATATTTTTTTTCGTGTGTAAATAATGAGATTCGATTGTTACTAAAACTGTCGAATCGTGGACATTGGTCCCCAAAAATGTGTGGCATAGAAAACGGTAACGGACATGGTTAGGTCGGCTCAGTAATAGCTGGTTAAACATTCTGAAGGGTTTCAAATTTTCTTATGATATAAAATTTTGACAAATTTTCTAAGAACTCTAATACAGTTTTCTATGAATAAATTTTGTACAAAATATCTATATGAAATAAAACTTTTGAACAAGATTTTTCCATAATAAAACTAAAATTTTTAACGAAATTTCCTATAGAAATAAAAAATGTTTAACAAAATTTTCTATCAGAAATAAAATTTTGAGCCAAAATATTTATAAAGAAATAAATTCTTGACAAAAATTTTGCTATTAGAAATAAAATTTTGACAAAATTTCTATAAAATAAAATTTTAACAAAATTTTTATACAAATAAAATTTTTGACAAAAATTTTTCTATAGAAATAAATTTTTGACAAAATTTTATAGAAATAAATTTTGACAAATTTTCTATAGAAATAAAATTTTGACAAAATTTTCTATAGAAAAAAATTTTGCAAAATTTTCTAACATAGAAATAAAAATTTTGACAAAATTTTCTATAGAAAATAAATACAAAATTTTCTTATAGAAATATAAATTGGACAAAATTTTAAGAAATAAATTTTCTACAAAATTTTCTATAGAAATTAAATTTTGACAAAAAATTTTATGAATCATAAATTTTGAACAAATTTTCTATAGAAATAATTTTTGACAAAATTTCTATAGAAATAAAATTTTGCAAAATTTTTCTATAGAAATAACAATTTTGACAAAATTTTTCTATTAGAAATGAAATTTTGACAAAATTTTCTATAGAAATAAAATTTTGACAAAATCTTCTATAGAAATAAATTTGCAATAATTTTCTATAGAAATATTTCTATAAAATATTTGACAAATTTTCATAGAAATAAATTTTGCAAAATTTTCTATAGAAATAAAATTTTGACAAATTTTCTATAGAAAATAAAATTTTGACAAAATTTTCTATAGAATAAATTTTTGCAAAATTTTCTAAATAGAAATAAAATTTTGTAAATTTTCTATAGAAATTGAAATTTTGGAAAATTTTCTATAGAAATAAATTTTGCAAAATTTTCTATAAGAAATAAAATTGACAAAATTCTAAGAAATAAATTTTGACATATTTTTCTATAAAAAATAAATTTTTGACAAAATTTTCTATAGAAATAAATTTTTGACAAATTTTTTATATAGAAAATAAAATTTTGACAAAATTTCTATAGAAATGAAATTTGAAAATTTTTTACAAAATAATTTACAAATTTCTATAGAAATAAAATTTTGACACAATTTTCTATAGAAATAAAATTTTGACAAAATTTTCTATAGAAATAAAATTTTGACAAAATTTTCTATAGAAATAAATTTTGACAAAATTTTATAGAAATAAAATTTTGACAAAATTTTCTATAGAAATAAAATTTTGACAAAATTTTCTATACAAATAAAATTTTGACAAAATTTTCTATAGAAATAAAATTTTGACAAAATTTTCTATAGAAATAAAATTTTGACAAAATTTTCTATAGAATTAAAATTTTGACAAATTTTTCTATAGAAATAAAATTTTGACAAAATTTTCTATAGAAATAAAATTTTGACAACATTTTTTATAGAAATAAAATTTTGACAAAATTTTCTATAGAAATAAATTTTGACAAAATTTTCTATAGAAATAAATTTTTTGAAAATTTTTCTATAGAAATAAATTTTGCAAAATTTTCTATAGAAATAAAATTTGACAAAGTTTTCAGAAAAATAAAAATTTTGACAAATTTCTAAAGAAATAAATTTTGACAAAATTTTCTATAGTAAAAATTTTGAACAAAAATTTCTAATAGAAAACGATTTTTCGAAATATCCCCACAAAAATCCCCAAAAATTATGGATATTCCCACCAGGTCCCCAACTAAAAAATGTCGTCCCGTTCACAAAAATAATATCCCAATTCTGGGGAAATCCCAATACGCACACTGGTGTTGCGCAGGATATAAAAATATCAAAAATAAATGAGGTACTGCATACTTTCAGGCGGCACCCAGCAAAAAAAAAATTGGAAGTTCTTCTCAAGGCACAATTTTAAGAAGAACTTTCCAAATACCCTCTCAAAGATTGTCCTTTATTTTTAACTGCACCAGGAAGTTCATTTGAGTCAATTTTTTATAACCCGCTCTTTTCATATTTTTAATGTGATTTTTTTTTCAAATAGGTTTAAAAACATATTAAAATTAATAAAATGGTACAAATTATTTTAAATTTAGCCGAAAAAAAATGTATAAACCCTTTCTTAGGAAAAATTAGCGAATTTTTGAAAATATTTGATGGACAAACGTTCAAAGACAAGGCGAATTACATCTGAAAAATCATAAAAATTTTAAAAATTATTTATTTTTCAAAATAATCACAACAAATTCCACCCAAAACACTGAACCTACATCTCAACCTTAAAAGTGATGCAAAATTCAATTCAGTGCACCGCTGTTGAAGATGGTGGGACATCCGTCCTATGACAAGCCATGTTATATTCACGCTTCTGCGTATATTTGGCCCCCCCCCACACTTCGATTCTAAAATAACAATTTCACTACTTTTTTGATTCGACGTTTTTTTTGTGCTGGGGTAGCAATAAAAAAGAACCAATTAAAAGTGACACAAAAAGTGTCATTTATTTCAACTAACAAACATTGAATCTCATTTTCGTTGAAAATAATTTCTTGAATAATTAAATTTAAAAAAAATCAAAATGGAATTTATTTAAAATTGTATTAAATTTATTTAAATTTTATTTAATGTAATTTTTTGAAATTTCCTTTTATTTTAGCTTTAAATTAACAATATATCAATTTAAATTATTAACCTAATTGAATTACTATTGTAATTTAATTTATCTTAGTCTACAATTTTCGTGAAAATTACTTCAATATCAACCCCCATTAAATCATTATTTTTCCATTTATATCAATTTCAAAAATAACTCATGACGTTTGTTATTCTGTCCTGAATATTTGAACTTTTTGTTGTTGTCCGTAATACCAATTCTGTAACATCAGAAAAATTAAAGGATTGATGTGTGGGTAGCGCAAAAATTTCTATCATGTTTCATTATTATTTAAAACAAAAAACAACAAAAAAATAATTCACTTTAAATGTAAAACGACAGGGACATGATGTTGTGATCCTGTGGCGAGAGACCTGTTGTGGAGTAAGATCCGAGAGCATACCCACATTTCTCCCCCCTCTAGCATAAAGGTATTTGCAGAGAAAATAGTAGGTTAGATAGGTAGCTAGCGTTGACCTGTTCAATTATTTGTCGCCAATTAAAAAGTGTAAAGCCCTTTGGAAAAATTCTGCTGTTAAATGGGTATGAAAAAGAGAAAGAGGACAATGAATGGGGAAAAAACGGTATGGCAGATAATGTGATAATGTGCTAAGTCATAATTTGAGCATATTCGTTGGAAGTGAAAATCATGAATCTGGTGATTTTTAAATAGAAAAAAAAATCGAAATCCATAAAAACCAAGCTTCATTCTGTTATAATGCAATCATATCCCGATTAAAATAAATATAGATTACAAAATTATTAAATTGTCACTTTGATGGAATTCAACAAAATCCTGTCGATTTAGGTTACTCCAGCATGAACTTCACCATATGAAAAATGATTAAATGGCCTGTTTTTTGTCCTTCTATCAGCCATTAAGCGTATTTTTCTCATATTGCACCATTGCAATCATCACGAGTAGGATGCAGAGAACTGCTCTTTACAGTTTGGCAACAAAAGTTGGTTTTTGTTTCCTGACGATTTTTTGTCTGTTTTTTTTGTATTTAAATTGGACCAATCCTTTGAGGGTCTTATATAAACAAGAGTAAAACACTTGATGTTGAGGATTTCAGTAGACCATAGGAAGATGAGAACCACATGGAACTATAAGCAATGCTAAAACACAAGTTTCATAATTTTTTTTTCGAAATGAAAAACATCGACCTTGATTCGATAGGGAATATAGGGGTTTTAGAACCAAAAACATGCAACCAAATTATTAAAATTGTCTTGGGTTTCGCAAGAATGAAGATGATTTTTGGAAATATTTTCTTCTTTAATAAGGATGCATAAACGTTTTAATAAATTGCTTTAGAATTCGTTTAGATTTTTGGATGAATAGCCTTAAGCGATTTTTGTCTGATTATTTGGTGATTGGATACAGGGTAGGGACGAATTTTAAAAAGGTGTCATTTGTAATAAAAAGTGACACATCTTCTCACAAAGAAAACAAAATGAAGGAACTCATTGAGCTCCGTTTTGTTTTGACTAACCTAACAAAAAATTCCGCTTTATTCAATAAAGGTTAAAGACAGAAATATTGCATACTTTCTGGCGATCACAAATAGTTGTAAAAGTAATCAATTTTCGGTGGAAACCAGAACAGTGTTACGGTTGAGAACACGGTTGCAAAATTTTCCATATAATATTCTATTTCTCTAGAAATTTTTCTCAAAAATTTATTTCTATAGAAACAAATTTTAGCTTTTATAGTAGAAATTTTCCAAAAATTTTATTTATGAAAGAAAATTTTTTAAAATTTTATTTCTATAGAAAATTTTTAAAAAATTTTATTTCTATAGAAAATTTTTTAAAATTTTATTTCTATAGAAAATTTTTTAAAAATTTATTTGTATAGAAAATTTGGTCAAAATTTTATTTCTATAGAAAATTTTCTTAAAATTTGTATTTCATAAATTTTTAATTTATTCTATAGACATTTTTTTCAAAATTTTATTTCCATAGAAAATTTTCTCAAAAATTTATTTCTGCAGAAAATTTTCTCAAAATTTTATTTCCGTAGATAATGTTCTCATAAATTTATTTCTACAGAAAATTTTCTCAAACATTTATTTCCGTAGATAATGTTCTTAACATTTTATTTCCGTTGACAATGTTCTCAAAATTTTTTTTCTTACCAATTTTGCTCAAAATTTTATTTCTATAGAAAATTTTTTCAAAATCACATTTTCATAGAAAATTTTTTCATAAAATTTTCAATATTATAGTAATTTCTTTAAAAATTATAAGATTTTCTCAAATATTAGAAATTTTTAAAAATCTAATTCTAAAAATTTTTAAAAATTTAAATCTATAGAAAATTTTCTTAAAATTGTATTTCTAATTTTTATTTCTATATATATATTTTAAATTTTATTTCCATACTAAATTTTCCTCAAAATTTATTTCTAAGACAGAAAATTTTCTCAAAATTTATTTCCGTAGATATGTTCTCAAAATTTATTCTTTAGAATATTTTTCTCAAAATTTTATAGTCTAATAGAAAAATTTTGTCCAAATTTTATTTCTATAGAAAATATTCTCAAAATTAATTTGGTAAAAGAATTTTTTAACAAATTTTATTTCATATACAAAAATTTGGATCAACATTTTACTTCTATAGAAAAATTTTGTCAAAATTTTATTTCTATAAGAAAAAGTTCTTTAAAAATTGTATTCAATAATTTTTATTCTATAAACATTTTTTTCAAAATTTTTTATTTCCATAAGAAAATTTTCTCAAAAATTTATTTCTACATACAATTTCTCCATTTTATTCCGTAGATAAGTTATTTGAAATTTTATTTCCGTTACAATGTTCTCAAAATTTTTTTCTTACCATTTTTTCTCATAAAATTTTTATTTCTAATAGATTTTTTTTTTTAAATTCATTTCCATAGAAAATGTTCTCAAAAATTTTTTTCCTATAGAAAATATTCTCAATAATTTTTATTTTCTATAAACAAAAATTTTCTTTAAAATTTTAATATCTATAATACATTTTTCGCCTCAAAAATTTTTATTTTTATAGAATTTTTTTAAATTCCTTAATTCTAAAAGAAAAATTTTCTCAGCATTTTTATTTCTATAGAAAATTTCTCAAAAATTATTTCACAAGAAAATTTTCTCAAAAACTTTATAATTCTATAGAAAATTTTCTCAAAATTTTATTCTATAAAAAATTTTCTTAAAATATTTATTTCTATTTTTTATTTCTATATATATTTTTTTTCAAAATTTTATTTCAAATACAAAATTTTCTCAAAATTTAATTCTACAGAAAATTTTCTCAAATTTTATTGTCCGTAGGTAATGTTCTCAAAATTTTATTTCTATAGAAAATTTTCTCAAAATTTTATATCTATAGAAAATTTTGTCCAAATTTTATTTCTATAGAAAATATTCTCAAAATTTTATTTTGATAAAAAATTTTTTAAAATTTTATTTCTATAGAAAATTTGGTCAACATTTTATTTCTATAGAAAATTTTGTCCAAATTTTATTTCCATAGAAATTTTCTCAAAAATTATTTTCTACATATAAATTTTCTCAAAATTTATTTCACGTAGAATAATGTTTAAAATTTTATTTCCGGTTGACAATGTTCTCAAAATTTTTTTTTTCTTACAATTTTTTCAAAATTTTATTTTATAGAAAATTTGTTCAAATCTCATTTCCATAAAAATTTTCTCAAAATTTTATTCCTATAGAAAATATTCTCAAAATTTTATTTCTATAGATAATTTTCTTAAAATTTTATTTCTATAGAATTTCTGCTCAAAATTTTATTTTTATAGATTTTTTTTTGTAATTTAATTCTAAGAAGAATTTTCTCAAATTTTATTTTATTAGAAAATTTTCATAAAAATTTTATTTCTATAGAAAATTGGCAAATTTATTTCTATAGAAAATTTTCTCAAAATGTTATTTCTAATAATTGTTTTTAAAATTTATAATTTGTATAGAAATTTTCTCAAAAATGTTATTCTATTATAATGTTTTTTAAAATTTTAATTTTTATATGAAGATTTTTGTCAAACATTTTTTTTCTGTTAAAATTTCTCAAAAATTATTTCTATGGAAATTTTTCTCAAAAAATTATTTCTAATGGAAATTTTCTCAAATTTTTGTCTAACTGAAAAATTTACAGCAACATTTTATTGCTACAAGAAAAATTTTCTAAACAAAATTTTATTTCTATAAATTTTTTTTCAAAAATTTTATTTCTATATAATTAATCAAATTTATTCTATTTAGAAAATTTTGTCAAAATATTCTTGGTCATAATATTGTATTTCTTATGCTTAAATTTTTTTCAAAAAAATTTTATTTCGCATAGAAAATTTGCTCACAATTGTATTTGAAATGTCAAATTATTTCTTAGAAATTTTTACAAATTTATTTTCTATAGAAGTTTTTTGTCAATTGATTTTATTTCTATAGAAAATTTTTACTTGTGAATTCTAAAATATTTATTTCTATTTGGAAATATTTTTATAGAAATTTTATCTTTATTCGTAGAAAATTGTTGTCAAAAATTTATTTTCTATGAAATTTTTCCAAAAATTTATTATCTAAGTAGAAAACTTTTTCAAATTTTAGTTGCTATAGAAAAATTTCTCAAAATTAGTTCTTAGAAAATTTTTCAAAAATTTATTTCTAAGAAATTTTTAAATATTTGTTTTCTATTGAAAAGTTTATCAAAATTTTATTGCTACAGAAAATTTTCTCAAAATTTTATTTTTATAAATTTTTTTTTCAAAATTGTATTTCAATAGAATTTTTTTTTTTTAATTTTATTTCTATAGAAAGTTTTCTTAAAATTTTATTTCTATAGAATTTTTTATTCAAAATTTTATTTCCATGGAAAATTTTCTAAAAATTATATTTCTATAGACAATTTTCTCAAAATTTTATTTCTATGGAATTTTTTGTTAACATTTTATTTCTATAGAAAATGTTCTCAACATTTTATTTCTATTGAAAATTTTCTCAAAATTCTATTTCCATAGAAAGATTTTCTCAATAATTCTATTTCCCATTAGAAAATTTTCTCACAAAATTTATTTCTAGGAAATGTGTCTCATTATTTTAAGTTTTTTTATTTAGACAGAGGCGATTAAGGATGGCGTGGTAAGAGGTTGCTGTTGGGAATATATGCTAATGGAAACGATACCGAATATTTCTAAGTTAATTCTGCAAACGGAAATTTCGGAGTGATAACGCAATACTGCGCCAGATTTTCTTTATTCGCAAAATTAATATTGTTTTTTTTTTATAATGCTATGTCTCGGCAAAACTTTGTAAACCTTCTCATATGCTCAGATTATCTACATTTTTTTTTAAGTATAATTTATTCAAAAGCTATTGGCCACAAACTTGACAATTTGTATATTTTTTGGCATCGCTTATTTAATATAAACAAAATATATATAAAAAGAATTATGCCGCAAATTCAAAATGACGGCCATATGCATGGCCTAAATTGTGATGATATAATTGGCGGTTTTTTTTATGTCCTGTTTTGCCAAAAATGAAAAAAAAAATAAAATAAAACTACATACGCCCAAATGCAATCCCATTCATCAACACAATGTGAAACAAAAGTTCTCGCAAAGCCATTTACAAATTGTATACACACATGTTAAAAGCTCAATAACACCAAATATTCACAGTGATCCTCATGGCTCTTCTTCTCGTCTGTTATCCTTGATCGAATAATAATGAAAATGTATAAGCAAAAGATATTAATAAAATTGACTTTAATAATTACAGCATACTATATAGGAGGGAAGTCAATGTTTTGTAGCATTCATATAGGACTAAACGAAATAATTGAATACAAAAATAATGATAATGGCCTCAAGCCGAAAAAAGTTATTAAATATTTTTCGGGAAATATTTTGACCATCTGTAAGAGGGATTATATGAATTTGCTGGACATAATAAATCTATTAGACATAATGACATATAAAGATTTCCACAATATTTAAATTTTATAAAATAACCAACAATTTGGAATTTTAATTTATTATTAAATTCCTAAATTTTAATTCAATGTTTACTTTTTATTGCAGTTTAAATTTTATATTGTTTTTATCTTAAATTAATTTATTTAAAGGCTTATTTAGGAATATACATTTTTTGTGATAAAGGTTTGATTCTTTTAGAGATGTAAAAGAATTTCATAAAGACAAATAGCTATATTTAATAAGGCCTAGTTTTTGGGCGCCATGAGCCCAATGTAAGAAAAAAAAACTTTATTTAACAGAAACATACCTTTTGTTGGTCACTTTCTAGGCAAATAAAACTTTTCGGCAAATAGAAAAAAAAAAATAAATTTTAATTTCCTCCAAAAATGCACTCAAGAAATCGAGATGAATATACCTGCATTTACATACTAACCTACGTATATGCCATTTTAGCTATGAAGCTTCAAAATGTGTATTAATAAAAACTTCAAGGCGCAGCAAAGAACAGCGTGTTCGATATAAACGAAATAGACGGTGGATTTTGGATAAACAAAAAAAATACGATTTTCCAAAGTTTTTTTTTCCAGTGGTGTATTTTCGATACCATAAAGGCTTTATGTTCTTATATACATAAATATTTAATGTTGAACCGACGTGCAAAAAACATTTTTATAAATTTGTTCTACAAAATCTCTAACTTAAAACTTGAACCGGAACTAATGTCGCTGGGACGATTGCACAATGTCCAGTAAAGATAAATCGAAGCTAAAACATATGCATCTGTGTTCATGAGTCGTAAATATATATATGGGAGCTATATTTATATATATGGGAGCCTATATTAAATTAATATATTATGGGATTATATATATGGGAGCTATATTTTAAATCAGAACCGATTCACAACGCCAATTTGAATGCTTAATTCTTACTCCTTTCACGTAAATGGAGTAAAATTTAATGGCGCTCTGTGCGTGTAAAGTGGTAAAAATCGGCGAAATATATATATGGGAGGCTATGTCTAAATCTGAACGATTTCTTTCAAATCAATAGAAGTTATATTTTGAACCCAAAACAAATACACAGAAAGAAATTTTCAAGCGAAACAATTTTTCCAAATTGAAATTTTAAAATTAAATACTGAGTTGAAAAAAAAAATTCAGTTTAAAAATTAATTGATTCAACAATATTTTTTAATTGAAACAAAAAATCAACAAAAAAATTAATTAGTATCAAATTAATTTTGTTAATTTGAAATTAGCATTTCTCTGATTGCAATTAATTGCCGTGATTGACGCCAAAAAATATTTTTTTGTGTGTAAATATGAATT
>PGFW01042456.1:9918-20942 GCA_003123925.1 Haematobia irritans | reverse complement strand
TTGTTGCGCAGGGATATAAAAATATCAAATTAAATTGATCTTGGCATACTTTCAGGCGGCGGCACCCGGAGCCAAAAAAAAATTGGAAGCTCTTCTAGGCCACAATTTTAAAAGAACTTCCAAAAATACCCTCTCAAAAGAGTGTTCCTTTATTTTAACGTGCAAGGAAGTTGCAGTTTGAGTATTCTTTTTATAACCCGCTCTTGTCATGATTTTTAATGTGATTTTTTTTCCAAATAGGGTTAAAAACATATTAAAATAATTAAATGCGCTACAAATTATTTAAATTTAGCCGAAAAAAAATGTTAAACCCTTTCTAGAAAAATTGCGACGAATTTTGAACATATTTGATGACAAACGTTCAAGACCAAGCGATATATGCACTGAAAAATCATAAAAAATTTTAAAAAATTATTTATTTTTTTCAAATATCACAAAAAATTCACACCCAAAAAACAACTGAACTCATCTCACACCTTAAAAAGTGATGCAAATATCAGTGCACCGGCTGTTGGAAATGGTGGACATCCGTCCTATGACAAGCCCATGTTATAATTCATCGCTTCTGCTATATTTTGGCACCACTTCGGATTCTAAAATAACAATTTCACTACTTTTTTTATACGTTTTTTTTGTGCTGGGTAAGCAATAAAAAAGAACAATTAAAAGTGACAACAAAAAGTGTCATTTATTTCACAACTAACAAACATTGAATCTCATTTTTCGTTGAAAAATCAATTTCATTGAATAATTTAAATTTAAAAAAAAATCAAATGGAATTTATTTTAAATTGTTATTAAAATTTATTTTTAAAATTTAATTTTAATGTAATTTTTTGAAATTTTCCATATTTTTAGCTTAATTTAAACAATATTCAATTTTAAATTATTTAACCTAATTGAATACTATGTAATTTAATTTATGTCTTAGTCTCAATTATCGTGAAAATTACTAAATTATTCCAACCCCATTCAAATCGATTATTTTATTCCATTTATATCAATTCAAAATAACTCAGACGTTGTATGTCACTGAATATATTTTGACACTTTTTGGTTGTTCCGTAATTACAATCTTCGTAACATCAGAAAAATAAAGGCTGATTTGATGTGTGGTAGCCGCCAAACATTTTATCATGTTCTTTTCATTAATTATTTAAAAACAAAAAACAACAAAAAATTAATTCCACTGTAAATGTTGAAAACGACAGGACATGATGTTGTATCCTGTGGCCGAGAGACCTGTCTGTGGACGGTTAAGAATCGAAGAGCTACCCACATTTCTCCCCCCTCTAGCATAAAGGTATGCAGAGAAATAGTACGGTAGATAGGTAGCCTACGTTTGGACCGTGTCAATTATTTTGTCGCCAATTTAAAAGTCTTTGTAAAGCCCTTCTGGCTAAAAATTTCTCTGTTAAATGGGCTAGAGAAAGAGCAAAAGGACAATGAATGAGGAAAAAACGGTATGGCAGATAATGTGATAATGTGCTAAGTCATAATTTGGATATTCGTTGGAGTGAAAATCATTGATCTGGCTGATTTTAAATAGAAAAAAAAATCGAAATCCATTAAAAACCAAGCTTCCATTCTGTTATAATGCACATCATCTATTCCCGCTATTTAAATATAATAAGATTACAACATTAATTAAATTGGTCACTTGATGGAATTCAACAAAATCCTTGTCGATTTTACGTTACTCCGCATGAACTTCACCATATGAAAATGCATTTAAATGGGCCTGTTTTTTTCCTTCTATCAGACCACTTAAAGCTTTACAATAATATAATGCGTATACACAAATTAAAGATATAACTCAAAATGGACCATGTAAAGCCTTGAACGGATGCTGAAATAAATGTCTTTTTTACCTTTTCTCTAGGGTCAGAAAAATTGCCAGAGGCCTTGCCCCTTTTGTTTTTTGCCTTTGGAAATTTTTGTGAAAAAATACTTCCACAGTCTATACATAGTAATGAATAAAAAAACCAATTAGCACCTACCTTTTCTTTCATCGTGAAAGAGACGAATCACGTAGTTCCATTAAAAGGCCGCGCGTTTTAATTGGACCCGTCATGAGGCACTGGTTATACGTCCCTGCCACAGTGATTGCTAAAAAAAAGAAAGGGAAAGAGAGAAAATTTTCATTTAAATTTTTTTTATATTAAATAAAAGGCTTGTTTGTATGATGAAGGACTTGCACTTGGGCAAATGGGTTAAAATGCTTTATTCGTAATATTAATTTAAATTTATGACCCATTATAAATGACCATTACAAGCTAATTTTCTAATTGAGTCATTTTTAAGTTGGTAAATTTGAGAATGTTATTAGAGCCTTTGGAGAAGCTTTATGGCGGGGAGGTGGTGTATGGTGTAAAACAAATTAGAATTTGGACTAATTAGATGTAATGGGAACGGTTGCAATCAATTTTTGATTTTATTGAATTAGTTTGAAGGGCTTTTGAAAGAAAATAAAATTTTCTTAATAAAAAGAATGTTTTTATACCCTTGAAAAAATTACATGATCTAAATATGGAAAGATTCATGTGTACCCTAAAGTTTCATCAATGCTTGTATCACAATGGACTGAATAGTCTTTAAGTGGCCTGATCAATCTGGGCGCCACCAAACCTACCTACCCTAAATTTTAGCTCTATTCACCTGTACTTTACACACCACCATATCTATGCTCTAAACATTTCCTTACCAATACAACTACAAATCGCACCACTTAAAAGTCAATTCGCTTCCTCTAATTTTTCCATTACACAGTTTACGGACTATTGCATCTTTTGAATCTTGCATCCCTTCTTTAAAAGTCCGTAAATTTTTGGAAGTAATGACATTTTTTTTTTTTTAAAGCAATGAAAACCATTATTGATTTAAAGGAATCGCCATTTGATAACTGATCATTATTGGACATTTTTCCTAATGAAGACCCAAAAAAAATATTTTTTTCTGTTGTAATTTGAATTTTTATACGATATCTGGATATTTCTTACAAAAATATGTCTTTATTTTAAAGAAAACTTCATTACTCCGCTCGGAACTCAATTACCAAAATCCATTAGTTGGGAAGGTCAACATTTTTGGATTGAGGTACATTTTTTCATTGAGTGTATTGAAAAGCATTGCAATAGAAACAAAGGAAATATGAATGCGAACAATACGGAATTGAATTAAACTTCCAAAATTTTAAATACTGTCTGTCACTAATAATATTACATTAATATAAACACTGGAATTTCTACAGACTTCACCAAGTGGCTTTTTACGTAAAAAAAATCGTTTGTCAAAATTTTATTTCAATAGAAAAAATTTGTTTAAAATTAGTTCTATAGAAAAAATTTTAAAAATTTTAAGTTCTTTAGAAATTTTGTAAAAAAAAAAAAATTTTGCCAAAATTTTATTTCTATCGAAAATTTTTCAAATTTTATTTCTACAGAAATTTTGTCATACATATTTATTTGTATACAAACAGATTTGTTTGTATAGTTCTATAGAAAACTTGTTAAAATTTTTAAGTTTTTTTAGAAAAAATTTTTGCCAAATTTTCATTTCTTATATGGAAATTTTTTTTCATAATTTTATTTCTTCAAAAATTTTGCCAAATTTTCTCTCTCTATAGAAAAATTTTCCCGTGTCAAAACTTATATACTATAAAAAAATATATCTATAGAAGGTTTTTTTGTTGTACAAATTTTGGCAAAATTTTATTGTCTATAGACAATTTTCGTGAACACTCTTTTTCTAAAAAAATTTTGCTGAAAATTTTTATTTCTATAGAAAAATTTGTTCAAAATTTTTTCTATTAGAAAATTTGTTCAAAAATTATTTCTATAGAAAAGTTTTGTTAATTTTTTTTCTATAGATTTGTTAAAATTTTAGTTCTATGGGATTATTTTTTAAATTTTATTCTTTAGACAATTTTGTCAAAATTTATTTCTATAGGAAAAATTTTGTTCATAAATTTTATTTCTCTATTGAATTTTGTCAAAATTTTATTCTATTTAGAAAATTTTTGTCAAAATTTATTTCTATTAGCAAATTTTGTTATTTTTTCTATAAATTTTGTCAAAATTTTATTTCTATAGAAAATTTGTCACCATAATTTTATTTTGAAATGGTCAAATTTTATTTCAGTAGAAAATTTTGTAAAAATTTTATTTTCTATAGAAATTTTGTCAAAAATTTTATTTCTATAGAAATTTTTGTCAAAATTTTATTTCTATGGAAATTTGTTAAAATTTTATTTTATAGAAAATTTTGTCAAAATTTATTATTTCTATAAGAAAGTTTTGTCAAAAATTTTATTATCTAAGAAAAATTTTTAAAATGTTAATTCTATAGAAAATTTTTTAAAAATTATTCTCTATAGAAAATTTTTGTCAAAATTTCATTTCTGGTAGGCAAATTGTTGACACAAAAATTTTATTTGTAATAGAAATATGTTCACACAAATAAATGCTCTATAGAAAATAGTTGCAACAAATTTTTTAATTCTATAGAAAAATTGAAAATTTGATCTTAAGAAATTTTCATTTTTATTCTAATAGAAAATTTGTCAACAGTATTCTAATATTTGTAAATTTCTATAGAAATATTTTCCATACCAATTTTATTTTCTATAAATTGTAAAATTTCATTATTAATTAAATTTAGTACATAAAAATTTGTCATTTCTTTTATAGAAAATTTTGTCTTTTTTCAGAAAATTTTTCAATTTCATTTAATAGATAATTGTCAAAATTTTATTTCCTATTAGAAAATTTGTAAAATTTTATTTCCTATAAAATGTCAAAAATTTATTTTTAGAATTGCAAATTATTTACTATTATTGAATTTAAAATTTTGTTTTTGCTAAATATTTTAAATTTTATTTCTATAGAAAATTTGTGAATTTTTATAGTTGTCAATTTTTCTTAGAAAAATTTATGTCTAAAAAGTTTATTCAATACATTATAGAACAATTTTGGCAAAAATTTTATTTCTATAGAAAAATTTTGTCATAAATTTGTATTTCTATAGAAATTTTGTCAACATTTTATTTTCTATAGAAAATTTTGTAAAATGTCAAAATTGTTATTATTCTATAGGAATCTATTGTTGGTAAACAATTTTATGTTCCATAGACAAGCAAATTTTGCTAAAATTTTTAGGGTTCTTGTAGGGAAGGGAAAATATATAAAGATGTTGTGCAAAATTTTTGAATCGATCTATAGAAATATTTTGGTGCGAGAGAAATATTGTTATTGTTATACTAAAAGTTTCTGTCAAAGAATCGTTATTCGTCGTAGACTGTGGATTATAATTTGCCAAATGTTGTTTTTTCTCTTATTAGAAGTTTTGCTCAAATATTGGTGATATCTATTATATGTTTTTTAGATTATTAAGGTTCTTTAGAAAAATTTCGTCAAAGATTTTAATATTCCAATAACGTAAGTTTTATTCTAATATTTTTACAGTTGTGATGTTCTTTGTCATAAATAGGTTGATTAATCTATATGTGCTTGAAAAATTTGTGCTTCAATGCTTTTATCATGTTTTCTATAGAAAATACTTTTTGTTAATATTTTAGTTCTTTAGACAATTTTTTTTTGTCAAAATTTCAAATTCTATTAATGGTAAAAATTTTCGTCATACATTTTATATTTCTGTCAAATGAATGTTGCCCTAAAAATTTTATTTTTTCTATAATAAATTTTTGCGTATAAAAACTTTATATGTTATTATGATATTGTTAATCTGATAGATTATCGTTTTTTTGTTTTGTAAATAATTTTGACAAATGTTTATTTCTTTAAAACATTACCGATTTAACGAAATTGGACCAAAATCAAACAAAACCCAAATGGTCTGACCATCTGACCAAATTTAAAAATTAATAATTTTTTGACCAATTGACAACCCTGATTCGAATAACAAATTTGTAAACTTAACTTTTAAGTTACATTTTTGCGTTTGATTTGTGGGCTGAAGCAATTTCAAGGGACATAATAATCGCTATCTAAAAGGGTGGCCTATCGCAAAAGCACTTAATCGTTTTTGAAAAATAAACTTGATTTTGAGTCTTTTGGAACAAAGAGGAATTGAAACACAATTGGAAAATATTTAATAAAATTTTAATTACAACAAAGAAACGCCTTGAATTTGAAATACAAATTCGGCTCATCAATCATTGCTAATAACAAATTTGCAAGCCTTTCTAGCCATTTAATTTTAAGTCACATTGGTGTGCTCAAAAAATTTCAACGGCTGTAATCATCGGTTTGCTATATCGCAAAACTACTTAAATATTTGTGCAAAAAATTTTAAGATTTTTGGAACAAAGATGAATTGAAACGCAATTGGGAAATATCACTATATTGGGAAAATATCACTATATATATATTGGGAAATATCGCTATACTTTTTAAAACTTTAATTTCAATAAAGGAACTCCTTTTGAAATTGATACAAAAATTCAGCTCATCTATCAATTCTAATAAACCAATTTTTAAAACTTTCCCAGCCATTTAATTTTATGTCACATTGGTGTGCCACCCATCCTAAAACACTAAAGTGAAATTAAACCGCTATTTGTTCACATTAGCGCAAATAATTATTTCATTTTGCCAACATTTCATACACTTTAATTTAATTAAGACCAACATAGCAAGACATGGCAACGTCTTGTTGTGCCACTCCTGTATGCTTTTTGGTTCACATTTTTATGGCCTGCCACAACAATTATTTATAACATTCCCTGTTTTTATCATTTCATTTATTATTGCAAGGACGCCGACACTTTTCATGGGTGCGTACGTTACGTATGTCATAGGCTAAAGTTTTGCTCGAATGTTAGGATTTCCTTGCCAAAAAATGATTACGATATTTATTTTGCTTGTAAGCGAATTTCTGTGGGCCTCCTGAGTTGGCGGTGTTTTTTTTTGTATTTCTTTCTGGGTTCTTGGTCCCATATGTTCGACTATAAAATATGCAATATTTTATAAGCGCTTTCACTTCACCGAAAGAAAAAGCTTTTTAATGAGCTGCTATTATTCAAATGTACTGGGGAAACTGAAATGGCAGTAGAAGTGGGTCCCCCCAAACTTCAACCCACTAGGACATTAACATTAGGGCTACTAAATTACGGCTTTAGCCATATAAAGCTGCCTTATTTGGTTGTAAGTAAAATTTGTTTTCGGTATTAAAGCCTTAGAGTATAGTGATATGGAGTGTGTGTGTTAGCTCTCTGCTTGTCATTATTCAAGCTACCAGAGAATTTTTGCAACAGAGGAATGCAGGAATTGAAAATCCCATCCAGCCTCCTCTTGAAGCCATGACCTATAATGAGTGTGTTGTTTACGTTTTTATGGTAAAATGATTAATGCCTTTGTTTTCGTTGTTGTTGCTTTTTCACAGAAAACCCCATAGAAAGAAAGGAGATTTAATGCACAGAATGGAGTTTCAAGTATGGAACAATAAACTCTTGAAGAACACAATTGGAGCTATAAAATTGTGTTAAAAACAAATTCACAAAAATTATAATAAAATAAAATTTTGAAAAAATTTTCTATCCAAATAAAATTTTTTAAAAATTTTCTATAGAAATAATAGAAATAGAATTTTGGACAAAATTTCCTATAGAAATAAAAATTTTGACAAAATGTTCTATAGATATAACATGTTGACTAAATTTTCTATAGAAATAAAATGTTGACAAAATTTTCTATAGAAACTAAATTTGTTGACAAATTTTTCTAAAGAAATAAAATTTTGACATAATAAATAAAATTATTAAAAATTTTTTTCAAAGAAATAATTTAAAAAAAAACATGTATAGAAATAAAATTTTGACAAAATTTTCTATAGAAGTAAATTTTTAGAATTTTCTATAGAAGTAAATTTTTTAGAAATATTTTCTTAAGAAGTATAATTTTTTAAGAAAATTTTTCTAATAGAAAGTATTTTTTGACAAAATTTTCTATAGAAGTAAAATTTTGACAAAATATTTAATAGAAATACAATTTTAAACAAATTGTCTATAGAAAATAAAATTTTTGGCAAAATTTCTTATAGAAGTAAACATTTTTACCAAATTTGCTATAGAAATAAAATTTTGACTAAATTTCCTATAGAAATAAAATTTTGACAAAATTTTCTATAGAAATAAAGTTTTGACAAAATTTTCTATAGAAATATAAATATTTACCAAATTTTCTATAAAAATAAAATGTTGACTAAATTTTCTATAGAAATAAAATTTTGACAAAATTTCCTATAGAAATAAAAATTTTTACCAAATTTTCTATAGAAATAAAATGTTGACAACATTTTCTATAGAAATAAAATTTTGACAAAATTTTCTAAAGAAATAAAATTTGACAAAATTTTCTATAGAAAATAAATTTTGACAAAATTTCTATAGAAATAGAATTTTGACAAAATTTCCTATAGAAATAAAATTTTTAAAAAATTTTCTATAGAAATAACATTTTGACAATATTTTCTATAGAAATAACATTTTTACAAACTATTCTATAGAAACAAAATTTTCTATATTTTTTGACAAAATTTTCTATAGAAATAAAATTTTGACAAAATTTTCTATAGAAATAAAATTTTGACAAAATGTTCTATAGAAATAGAATTTTGACAAAATTTCCTATAGAAATAACATTTTTAAAAAATTTTCTATAGAAATACACTTTTGGCAAAATTTTCTATAGAAATAAAATTTTGACAAAAGTTTCCAAAGAAAATAAAATTTTGACAAGATTTCTTTTGGAAATCCTTCCAAAGAGCCAGTGCTAAATTTATTCTTTAGCTTAACATGATGTATTTTTCCCACGGAATTTGTTGCCATAATTGTTTTTCATAGCAATTCATATAATATTTTATTTATGATGATTGTGCATATCAAAATAACAAAGTGAATGAGATTTTAATTAAAAACAAGTGCATATCCAAAAAGGGAGGAGTTCTGTGTGCTCATTTCATATGAACTAATGGTTCTTGAGTGTTTTGAATATATGTAATATAATTAATAAATAATTATAACGTTACGAGCAAAAGCAATTCGTAACGGCCAATAGTGAAAAATCTGACCATGGACATGTAAAAATAAAATATGAATTGAATTCATTCAACTTTAGCCCATTATATTGCCTCAATTCGTATAACAACTTTTATGAATTTCACAAAAGGCTGCTGTTTGTTTTTATTTATTTTACGTAAAAAGTTGTACTTGGTTCACTACCCTAACATGGATATGTAATGAATTAATTTAATTAACCACTTCGATATTAAATATGATACAAACAAAAACCACATATTTGCCATAACACAATAGTGTTTTGTAAGTAAGGCCTCCTTAAAACTGAAAGGAAAATAAAATTGAATTGAAATGCATTTATCGATGCAATGGATATTGCAAAAAAAAAATAGTTTCACAAGTACATCAGAGTGCAAACAAGTTACAGAGAGGCCAACTAATTAAAGGATTGTAAATGTTGTGTAAATCTAGGAAATACTCAAGCAAATATTTTAGAAAACATTCAGTTGAAGCATAATTTTGAAAATTTATATAACTAGGCTATATAATTTTTCATAATGGTTGGGCGCCAGTTTTTGACCTAATCTCAAACAGAGTGAATTTCATATAATAATGTTTTGCAATTTTATTTCGATTAAAAAGCGATTAACTCAAAAACAGTGAATTTCAATAGCAATATTTTAAAATTTCATTACGATACAGACAATTCAATTTATCATAATAGTTGGGCGCCAGTTTTTCACCAATTCTCAAAAAGGGCGAATTTCATTTACAATGTATTAACATTTTATTAAGATTATCAGACAATCCAATTTATTACAATCGTTGGGCGCCAGTTGTTGACCTATTGATTACTAGTATGATACATGATTAAATTTTATTATGAATAGTAGACAATATAACAAAATGTTAATTTTTCCTTGTCCCTCAAATCGTTGAGCGTCACTTTGTGTATATTCTAAGGGAGCCACATACCTAACCTAAACAGACCCTTACATGGAGCTACTACACTTCACAAGAGTTAAACATTTTTAGTAACCACACCCATAGTTCGAACATTTTACTAATATTCCCAATTAGCTACTATTGTGATAAAACTAACATCCCACGTTGGGCGCCAGATATTTGAAATGCTAAGTCGAAAACGTCATTAAATTTCTAGCTACATTAATATTTCGATGGTCATGAAAATTAAATAATTGAAATCTGTATCATAATTTTAGAAAATATCTTTATTTTAGAATAGTTGCATTCTTAGCTTGGAATTAAGAAAAAATGCCTTAAAGTATGGTGTACCGAGTAAATTTTTTTTCGGGTGTACGTTTTCCTCATTTATCGTAATATTTTTGAGTATTCACACCCATACAATAATTTTTATAAATTTTTGAACATTTTAATATTTTCAATTTTTCAAAAAACCACGTTGGGCGCCAATTTCTTATATTTGAAATGATAAGCCAAAAATCTTATAATATTGCCACTTTTTTTTGAGTGTTCTACACATATATCTGTATTCTGTTCTACACATATATCTGTATGTGGTCATCGTATTCAATAAATCCCAACTCATATGAGTTTAAGTTTTCATCGCTTTTATGCTCTCTTTTATTCTGTGTATTTTACTAGCTGAAGCCCTCTTTCACTGAAGTAGACCCATAGCCAACATCAATTCCATACAAATGTATACAATTGTATCTATGTAAAGTCTGTATGACCTATCTATAGAATTTTGTTTTCACATTTCATTGTGGACTTTCTTTCGTTTGAAAAAAAAAAAAACATTATTACATTACGTTGTTGGAAGTTAAATATTTTTTTTTTTTTTTTATGTGGAATTTTGCTATGTAAAACCCAAAAGGCTGGCTCATGGGAGAAGTGCTATCCATGTAGTTTTTGAACTATCAAGAGGCTGTTACAAAAACTTGGCGGGAAAAGAATGATAAATATGGTTAGATGATGGGAGGTTTAATAAAAGAATCATCATCATGCTA
>PGFW01042437.1:20812-33598 GCA_003123925.1 Haematobia irritans | reverse complement strand
AAATTGGATAAATTATATTTCGGGGGGACTTTTTCTAAATTTCGCTGATTTAAATATGTGAAGACAAGGCAAGTATTCCAACTGTGTCTTTCAAGACAATCCCTATTGTGGATGAACTTGATTTGGCCATGATCCATCAATAGAAAAAGTAATTGCAAGAAGAACAAAAGAAGTTAGATAGGAATTCACTTAAAAATGACCACAGGATGTCAGAATTATTCTTTGGTTTCACCTTGATGGCCCAAACTTGGCAACATTGTTGTGAAAATGAGAACTAACGTCAGTGGATGATTCAAAACCTTAAGCATCTTTTATAGATCTATGTAATGTATTGTTGTTACAATTACAAGATATTTTCATTTAATTACTTCGTATATATTTTTTGCTTATGTTTTCTTCATATTTTTCTTCCTCAAAGTTGCATGAAGTTGGCTTGATAGTTTTTTTCGTTTCTTCCAGTACTGGGTGTGTAATTGCATCCTTTGGTATGGCCTTTTTGTAACTTAAAGGGAATAGACTAGTCTTCGGCTTTTGTTAAAGAACGTCAATTATGGGATGAAAGAGTTTTGTTTATTCGTTTTTGTTTATTTTTGTTAAATTTCTTAATGAAAGAAAAAAAACACTGGAAGCCGGACAAAATTATTTGATGGTTGTATGTTAATGAACATAGATTAACACAATTTATTTCTCATATTCTGATGCTCGTTTTTTTTAACATTTCTCAACTGATCCGTCTTGCTTTTTGTGAAGGCAAAACAAAATTTTTCTTGTCCAAAATTTAACCTTGCTATAATAGTTGTTTTTTCCCTGTGTTGACAAGAGAAAATAGAAGTTGGATGACTTTTTTAAGCCCACAAATTATTTGAAAGTGAGTTTTATGAAAGTGGTTAACAGTTCGTTTTAACTGCTTGTCCTATCCTATAAAATATTATTCAATGGTATTTTTTGAAGAAAATGTTTGTCTAATTAGAGTTATGGAAGAGACAAGGGTTTGCAGGAAACAAGACTAAAAGCAAGAATGAGGTTTCAGCAACAATAGTAGATAACAGGAGGCATGGTGTACAATGATAAGTAATAGAGACAGAGTAAACGGAATAACGTTTCTAGTTTAGATAGATACGAATATCAGGACTATGACACTGATTAGTAATGAGGTAATGGATTTTCAGGCAGATGGTTTTTGGGAAGTTTTAGGGAGATGGTTAGGTGTAGGCATGTGACAGGGCCGGATATTTTCAGGCTCCATTAGAGCTATTTAGTCATTGTGTACCAGTTGGTGAACTGATCTCTATGCAGCTGAGTTGGCTGCCTGAATTCTAATGTAAGCTAAATGAAAGGGCTCTTTTTATTATCGAGTCCGAAGGCGTTCCAACATTGCAGTGGAAACACTTAAGAGAAGCTTTGGAACCCCGTAAGAAATGTACCAGATTACTTAGGTGGTGTGTTTGGTCGAAACTGGTGTTTGAAGCCACGCCTGTGTATAAAGTGCGGCATGCTAACATATGCACTCTCGGTGGCTTCTTTTAGGGGATACTTTACAAATTTAAGGACATTCATTTCTTTAAAACAAAGAATTTAATTAAAGAAATTTCATTGGAATTTGCCTATTTTTTTTATCCTCCACCATAGGATGGGGGTATATTAACTTTTGTCATTCCGTTTGTAAAAAATCGAAAATATTACTCTAAGACGACATAAGTTATTATTTGGGTCGTGGTGAAATTGCCCGTTGATCGGGTGATTGAGCATTGGTTCGGCCGTCTGTTGAAATATACGCTAATTCCGGAACGAAAAGCTATCGTTGAAATTGCGAAGTTAGTTGTTATTGATGCTAGGTCGATGGTAACTTGAAATTGGCCATTCGTCCAATTTAGTATTGCCATATAAAGGACCCAAAGTTTGGTTGCGGAATCCATGCCAAGAGAGCAAATTTTGCTATCCGATCGGTGGAATTTGTACTTGGTGTTAGTATATTGGTTTACAACTGCAAAATTTGGTCCACATCGGTCCATAATTATATATAGACGACATATAACCATCCCCAGATTAGACTCCGAAGCTCGTGAAGGGCAAAATTCATCCGATTCGGATGAATTTGGGTAGCTTCCATATACCATTCCAAATTTGACCTCCGGTTCCTTTGGAGAACGAAATTCATGCCGATGTGATTGAAATTTGTATTTTTATCACTCCACACCATAGGATGGGGATATATTAACTTAGTCCATTCCGTTTGTAAATCGAAAATATTTCTAACCTCATAAAGTATATGGTGTGGTGAAAATTCTGGGAGTCGATATGAGCATCTCCGGTCCGTTCGTCTGTTGCAAATGACGCTAATTCCGAAGAAACAAGTGTCGACTTGGAAACTTGGCAGCAAGTAAGATTGTTATTGATGTATGGTGGATGGTAATTGGAATGGGCCATCTCGGTCCACTTTTACGTATAGCGCCATATAAACGGACCCAAATTTGGCTCGCGATTGCTCCTAAGAGAAAGCAATTTCATCCGATCCGGTCTGAAATTTGGTACATGGTATTAGTAGAATGGTCTCTAAACCATTGCAGAATTGGTCCATATCGTCCAGCTTTTTAAGTATAGCCCATATAAACGGACGCCCCATTTGGTTGCGATTGTCTAAGAGAAGCACTTTCATCCGAATCCGGCTGATATTTGGTAAGTGGTGTTAGTATATGGTCCTCTAACAACATGCATAAATTGGTCCATATGGTCGCTAATTACATATAGCACCATATAAACCGATCCCCCGATTTGGCTTACGGTAGCTCTAAGAGAAACCAAATTTGCTCCGTGCCGCTTGAATTTGGTAGTGTTAGTATATAGTCTCTAAGAACCGGTGCAAAAATTGAGGTCCATATGGTCCATAATTTATATATAGCCCCCATATAAACCCCGAATTTGGCTTGCGGAGGCCTCTATAGAGAAGCATATTTCATAGCGATCCGGCTGAAATTTGGTAGTGGAGGTTGTATATAGTTTACAACTGCAAAAATTGGTCTGACATGGTTCCGTAATGTTATAGGCCCTATAAATAACGATCACACAGATTTGGCCTCTGAGCTCATGGAGACAAAATTCATCTGATTTCAGTTGAAATTTGGTACCGTGATGTTAATTATATGGCCTCAACACCCTAGAAAATTGGTAACATCGTCATGAATTATTATAGCCCATATAAGCCGATCCGAATTTTGAGTTCGGAGGCTCTTAGGAGGAGGAAAATTCTACGATTCGCGGTTGGAAATTTGGTTACGAGAGTGTTAGTATATGCGAGAATTGGTTCATATCGGTCATAATTATATATAGCATTAATGATCCGGCAGATTTGTCCTGCGGATGTTTGGAGGAGCAATTATCGGATCCGGTATGAAGATTTGGAAGCATGGTGTTAGAATGTGATATCTATGAAAGCACGCTAAGAATTGGTCCATATTGTACATAATTATATAATAGCCCTATATAACGGGTTCCCAGATTATTGATCTCCGGAGCTCTGGGAGGAGCATAATTTCATCCGATGCCGGGTTGAAAATTTGCAACGATGGTATTAGTTAATAATAGGCGCTAATAACCATGCAAAATTGTCCGTATCGGTTCGATAGTTATATATAGCCAATCCGCCCAATCACACAAAAATTGGTTCGATATCGGTTCATATTTATATGTTGCACTCGAGCCAAAAATAATCACCAAATTTATTTTTATAAGGAAAGATTTGTCACATGTTATTTCTATATGAATTTTGTCAAGAATTTTTATTTCGATAGAAAATTTTTGTCAAATTTTTTTTCTATATAAAATTTTGTCAAGAATTTCATTTGTATGGAAAATTTTGTCAAAATTTTGTTTCTTAGAAAATTTTAATTAAAAATTTTAATTTCTTATGAAAATTTTTTTAAAATTTTTAATTTCTATTTAAAATTTTGTCAAACTTTATTTCTTATTAGAAAATTTTGTTCACAATTTTTATTTTCTATAAGAAAAGTTTTGTGAAAATTTTATTTCTATAGAAATTTTTGTTAAAATTTTTATTTCTAATAGAAATTTTGTCAAAATTTTTATTTCTATATGAAAATTGATCAAACTGAATTTATATACAATATGTAATCGATCTTTTTTTTATTTAATACTAAGTAATTGATTGTGATGGCTAAGTGTTTAGAAGAAGTTTTACGCATCCATGGTAGGAGGGTAATAGACTTGTGGCCTGGCCGAACTTCGGCGCATACACTGAAAAAAAAAGCGTACTCGTTTCAAAGATTTTTGTCTTTATTTAAAAAATTTCGGTATTGATTCGGAGCCAAAGAATCGGAGATACAAGTAAGGATACTTTTAAGGACACAATTCTCTTGTTATAATTTAGGTTTTGTGTACTTGCTTCTAGAGAGAAAATTTAATTTTTTCGCTTCCTCATCTTTTTTTCTTCAATATGCTATAAAGTCCTTTTAAAAATGAGTTAACGGAATTTATTTTCCAAATTAGGACTCGACCTTCCAAGTAGAATTATGCATGTTTTGAATTTAAAAACTTCTTTAAAATAAAGTATTTGAAAAACATGTCTAATATTTGGAACGATATGTGTTTGTAGTCAAGATGCAAAACGACAACCATTTAAAGACATTTTTTATTAAATTTTAAAGATTTTTCTGACAATTATTAAGTCAGTTGAGTTTAGCTATAAATTGTTTCTTTCATGTTAAGATACCCTTTTTAAGGTCAAATCATTAATTATAGGACAATACGATTCCATATGAAAAGTTTAATCGACTTTTGGACAAGGAAAATAATTTAATTGTTAGAGAATAGCGTTTCTATGTAAGCAATTATATTCGTATTTTTAAGAAAGATAATGAATTTTGGACCTCACGTAAATATTTTTTTTCAGTGTATAATTGGTTTTTTACTATTCTTTATTAAAAATGCATTTTGGTCTCGTTTGTCTTCAGAGTTGAATACTTTTTGGCCTAATTTTATTGTCTCTACTGACAATAAACAAAAATTTAGAGTTACTCACCTCTTTTTGTTTATAGGTGCGATATGTATTACATATGCGAAATGTATTAAACGCTATTTTGCTTTTTGTTTGTAAGACAAATATTGATTTAAAAATATATTCTGAATTTATTTTTATATTACTTATTGTTATTTTATGTTTATGAAAAAAAAAAACTGAATTATAATGTTTTCTTATGTTTTTTTATTATTTACTTTAAATATTTTAATAATAGTTTTATTAATAATAGTTTTATTAATAAGATAGTTATTATTCCTCATTATTTGGAGATTTAAGAAATCGCATTTTTTTAATCGCAGCCAACATTTTCAAAATTCGCAGACAACTAGGCCAATTTGAATCTAGACCCTAGTTCTGGATATGAACACGCAGTGCAGATGTTTCTGGATAGCCATAAAATGTTGGCATCCACTGTTAAACACAAATAGCCCTCATATCAGTAGTGATTAAATTAGCGAATTATGCTAAATAATGTCATATAAGAAAAGATAACTTTTGTAATGATTGATGGCTTTCCACTACAAAAAAAAAAACGTTCACTTTATGAGTCATTTGAGAATTAGTGTTTGGACATTCATTTGGTATGTTTTAATTAATGTGATGGTTTTTGTATTATCGGAACTATTAATTGCCATCAAAATTGTGTCAGCTTTTAATGTTTTTTCATATGGATATTCCTTAAGTTTGCAAAGATATACAAACACAGATAAACAAATAAATAAATATTTAACAGTTTTGTATGTTTTAAATATAACTTAATGCTATTCTTTAATTGGGGTAGTAGGACAAGTTTTGTCTTTTTTGACTAAAGACTTCAACGTAGGGCTTTTATTTGGTTAGTGGTGTGGAGATTGGGCATTAGTGGGACTTTCGGCTGTTTAGATATTCCCTTTAAAATATTTGGAAAATGATGAATTAAACACCTAAAAAAAGCATGAATGGCACTCAAAAAAAAAGTTTTACTTGGATCCAAAGATTTTTGACGCTTTCTTTAAGGATTTTGGTATTGATGCGAGCCAAAGTGTGGGTTCTTGAAACAAGGAAATTGTTTTGGCCAACGTATCTGATTAAATCTAGGATTCTTATAACATTAAAATTAAGGATACATGATCTGCATTTGTCGATTTTCATTCTATATTGTCGCGGTATACTAATAAAGCTATTTCACGTACACACCAATGACCAGTTTAAAAATTCAATTTATGACGATATGTCGTAAGTAAAAATATTTTCTTATTCAAAATAACATTTAAACAAAAGTGCTAATTCCTCAATAAGTCTTAGCCTACATTCGAAGATTTTTTTTGCATTAAATTAAAGTTTTCATATTTTAGATAATTTAAGGCGGATTTCCTTAAATTAAAAATGTGTTTTCTTTACTTTATTAGGAAAATTCGCTTAGTTCAAAGACATGCAATTATAACGAGGGAGCAAAGGAAATTATCGCAAAAGTTTTTTTATGATTTTATGCTGATATATTCTTTTAGAAGTTTAAACGGAAAAATTAGAGTCATTTTTACCAACTTTTCGACTAAGAGTGGCGATTTTAACAATGAAAATGTTAGTATTTTGACGCATTTTTGTCGAAATCAGAAAAACGATAATATATGGGAGCTATTTATCTAAATCTGAACGATTATTAGTCAAATTCGGCAACATGACTACATTATATTGTACTCTAGTGCAAAAATTTCAACCAAAAATGGGCCAAACTCTGCTTTATGGGGGCCATAATAAGTCTCATATCGGGCGAAAATTTATATGGAAGCTATATCTAAATGCTTGAACGATTTCAATCAAATTTTGGCACACATGTACTATACTACAATTGTACTCCTTGTGGCAAAATTTCACAACTCAAATTGGGCAAAACTCTGGCTATTTAGGACCATATTATCATATCGGGGAAAGATATATATGGGAATATATCTAAATTGAAATCCGATTTTAATCAAATTTTGCACACTTGACTATACTACTAATTGTACTCACTAGATGCAAAATTTCAACCAAATTGGGCCAAAATCATGGGCTTCTGGGGACATTATTCAGTGGGCATATCGGGCGAAAGTTTATATATGGGAGTAATATCTAATTGAATGATTTCTTTCCAAAATAATAGGGTTTCCTATATCTGACCCAAATTAGGAACATTGCCAAATTTGAAGGGATTGGAATTTAAATTGCGACATAGACTTTTGACTCACAAAAATGTGTTCACGACAGACAGGAGGACACGCGGACATGGTTATATCGACTCAGTGACCACGCTGAGATTATTGCAAAGAACACCATGTGTCTTATCTCGTCTCCTTCTGGGTTGTTACAAACTATGCACTATACTTATAATCCCCTTCGCACAGTGTGGCGCAGGGTATAAAAAAATTGAGGCAAAGAATTATACTTTTCTTTTTAATTAAAATTTCATTATTTTAAAGAAATTTGTCTTATTAATATTTTGTAAATTTCGCATACTCAAAATTTAAATTGCATGAATCTTTTTAATATCAATGTAACATATTTTTTCGTGATAACTAGGAAATAATTGTTGAGTTATCTTATGACGAGAATTGCCGTTTACATTAAAACTTGGACGTTTGGTCATTGATTGACAATTATGCATATCATTTAAGGTATTAAAATTTTTATCAATAGATTATTTTCCAACAATTTATGTGAAAGGATATGAAAATGTTTGGGCTAAACAATAGAAAGAAAAATTGAGGAAGAAAGCCTACAGAATTTATGAATATCTTATCTAAAATTAGTAGAGTTTAGAAACTGTTCCGTTTAACATTTAAATATATTATAAATAGTAATAATTTGCAGCATATAGCACCTCGAACGTCTAGGATAGTCTGTGTAATGTTCCATAGGTGATCTCATCATGTAAAGATGTGAAGATTATACAAGGCTTGAGATAAAATGATTTTCCCGTAATATATCAGGTAAAGTTTAAAAAAATGTGTCTTTCAAAATTTATTTGAATTTTCTAAAAAATACAAGGCACAGTGGAAAAAGTAAAAAAAATGATTCTCAATATATCGTTTTTTATACTTTTTTACGATCGAAATCTTTGAACTCTACATTTTCGAATATGGCTACCTTTGGAACGAATTTATGGGATTCGGTGAAACGGTTCCAAAACATTACTTCACTGAAAAAAAAGCATGCGGGTTCAAAGATTTTGTTTTACTTTAAAAATTTTTTGGTATTATTCCAGAGCCAAAGGAAGTCAAAGAATAACAAGTAAGGATTACTTTTAAGACAGCAAATTCTCTTTTTTAAATTTGGGGTTTTTTGTATTGCTTCTAGGCAAGCAAATTTTTTATTAACTTGTTCACTTTCTGAGCATATTTTTCTTCATATGCTTCAAGTCCTTTTAAAACGACGCCTAACGACAACTTTATTTTCTATACTTAAGATCGACTGTCCAGTAGAAATTAATGATATGTTTCAATAAAAAGTCTTTAAAATCAATGTTGAACAACATGTCCTATATTTGAACGAATTTTTGCTTTTGTAGCCATAGATGCAAGAGACAAACAATTTAAAGACATTTCATTAAATTTAAGATTTTTCTTAATTTATTAAAGTCAAGTTGACGCTAGCCCAGAACATTTTTCATTTCATATTATGATACATTTTTAAGTGAAATCACTTAATTGATAAGGACAATACGATTCCTTTTGAAAGTATTATCGACTTTGGACAAGGAAAAAATATTATAATTAGAGAAATGCGTTTCTATGAAATAAGCAAAATTTGCATTACGTATTTTAAGACATGAAATCTTTGTCTCACGACAATATTTTTTTCAGTGTTGGATCCAAAGATTTTGATTTCCAATTAAGGACTTAGTATTGTATTCTAAAGCAAAGAATGCGGCTTCTTTTAAAATAAAGTATTTTAGGGACTATTTGGGCTTTAAAGACAGTATAAAAATTAAAAGTCATTTTAAAAAAGTAAAACCTAATTAAAGGTTTGGCTGATAAGTCCACGGTCTGACATCATATTATGCGTCGCTAGTATTAAAGGCATATTATTTTATATATAGTGCAACCTTCAAATTGATTCGTGGTCAAAATTTGACGTCGATAAGTTAATTAGTTTGGATAGAGTAGAGCGCTTTTGTGAAAGCAACTTTTGATTATATGTCAAAAAATGGAAAAAAAGGAATTTCGTGTTTTAATAAAATATTTTTTCTGAAGGGGAAAAAATACTTACGGGGGTGGAAGCAAAAACTTGGCTTGATAATGAGTTTCGGACTCATGTCTCAGGGAAATCAACAAATAATTATCTGGATATGGCAAATTCAAGCAGTGTGAAATGGAGCACGGAGGAGGTGAACGCAGGGACGCCCGAAAGAGGTGGTTACGACGAAAACATAAAAAAAATCGACAAATGATTTTTGAATGACCGTAAAATGAAGTTGATTCGCAATAGTAGATGGAGGCCTAACGATATCAAAGGAACGTGTATGGTCATATGATTTAAAATATTTGGATATGCGGAAGCTCTGTGCAAAATGGGTGACGCGCGAGCTCATTTGGACCAAAAAAAAACGTGTGATGATTTCTGAAGGGCGGTGTTTGGAGCTATTACTGTAATATGTGAAAATGGGTATCACTGAACTCTCTCGTGGAGTCCAATAGACAGTCGGCTGAGTGACAGCGATGGTGAACCGGTCTTTCCGAAGCATGTAAGTGAAAGTCCGCTGAAAGTAATGGTCTGTTTTTGGATGTGCATGATAATTTTTTATCGATATTTGAAGAAGGAAACATCAACAAGTTACTATTATACTGGCGTTTTGGAGGCGTTTCAAGTTCGAAATCGGCGGCAAAAACGCCCCTCATATGGAAGAAGAAATGTGTTCACCAAGACAAGCACCGTGCGACATAGTCATATGAGAACGATGGCAAAAATTAATGGGGAAAAAAAAAAAATTAGGGCTATCGAATTGTTTCCCCAACCACCGTACATCCAGATCTGGCCCAGCGACTTTTTTCTTGTTTCTCCAGGCCTACAAGGATGTCGCAGGAAAATTGGCTGCAATGAAGAGTTGTGCCATGCGAAACTGAAGTGCTATTTTTGAGGCAAACCGAAGGAGTACTAAAATGGTTATGACAAATTAGGGAAGGTCGTTTATAATCGTTGTACTCGCTCTCTTGTAGGTAACTTTTGTTGAATTAATTAAACGAATTTTGGACAAAAAAAATGTTTTTTTCTTTGTTAGACGGGGACTTATAGCCACCTGTTTTATGAACTAAAGCCAGTTTAATTCATTTTAGTCATGAATTAATTTGTTTTGAAAAAGTGTCCTTGACTTTAATAATATTTTTTGCGTAGTTAGTTAAGGGCAATTTTTTATATAAATTATTTACTAAATTCGTGTATCCACAAAAATTTAGAAATTTCTTAAATTTGTGAATTTAGTATGGCACTAAGACAGTCCTGGCTTTTGAACTGCGACAATTTTTTGCTGCAAACTATGAAATTTTCATTTTAACTAATTAAAAAAAAAAAAATATGTCTAGTAATCTGGTTTTTGAATTTGCCGAAAATATTTGCTTTTATTTTTGTGAATGCCATAAACCTCTGACTTTAGTTCAATTTCCTATACTTAACACAAATTTTTTCCTTAAAGATTAAGCAAAATTTTTCTCGCGCTCAAAAGATTAACTTGAATCAAAGAATTTTTGACGTTCCTTAGGTTTTTGGTATTGATTCGCCGAGCCAAAAATGCGGTTTCTTTAAATAAAGAATTTTTTTTGGCGACATATCTGGCCTTAAATCCGGAATCAAATAAAATTAATATTAACTCAAAAAGTGAACCTATATTTCACTAAAGTGATTTAGTTCTATTTAGTTCACGAAATTATTACGTTTTTTAAGAAACGGTGCTGGTGCAATGCTAACCATTGCACAGCCACCGTGGTGCAATGGTTAGGCAATGCGCGCTTGCATAACAAGTTCGTGGGATCGATTCTGCTACGACGAACACCAAAAAGTTTTTCAGGCGGTGGATTATCACCACCTCAGTTAGATGGCTGGTGAATTTCTGAGGGTTTTCAAAGCTTCTCTAAGGTTTTACTTAATGTGGACGCGTTCGGACTCGGCTATAAAAAGGAGGTCCCTTATGCATTGAGCTTAAACATGAATCGGGAGACTCAGTGGATAAGAAGAGAACGTTCAGCAATGTGGTGATACAATGACTGAATATCTAAGTGAGCCTGATTACATCGGCTGCCACAATAACTAAACCTAAACTAACACTACGTTTTAAGAAAGTTTCCATGACTTTAATAATTTTTTGCTTACTTTAGTTAAATTAACTAAAGCAGAGGAAAAAAATATACATAAATGAAGCATAAAGATTAACTAAATTCGTCGTATCCACAAAATAGTTCGAAATTTCTTAAAATTGTTAAATTTTTAAAGCGCAATTCCGATTAATGAACTTCGTATGGCACTAAAGAGCATTTCTTGCATTTTAAACACTATTTTTTTCCTTCAAACTACATAATTCTTAAGGAAGAGAAAAAATTAAATTATGTCTAAAATTTATTTGTGTGATATGGAGTGGTGTCAGCGTTTTGTAATAATGTTCAGTAAAATTTTTAAAAATATTCATTTTTTTCAAAACTAACAAATTTTTTCTTTATGATGGGTTTTACTGTTTTTTTTTCAGTATAGGATACAGATTCTTGATCTAGTTTTCATTCTCTTTCGGCGGTAAAAATAATTATAACGATAACTCAAGTAAAATGTTTTTCTTGCCATTTTCTTCCAACAAAAAAAAAATAACTTTTACCAAAGATTTAATTCTCAAAACTAAGTTAGCCTATATTAGAAGCTGTGTTTATTTACTTTAAAGAAATTTGCCTCAGTTCAAAGACATACCGGTTAATGACAAGAGGGATTCAATTTAAAACAAGTATAACGGCGTAAAGTTGGCCCAGGGATGCTTTATGTACCCTCACCATGAGATACCATAGAAACTTGTTAACTATAAATCTCATCCCAATAGAATTACTTGGTTTGCGGTAACAATTGCGGGCAAATATGGCCACAATAGCCACCTTATACATGATAATTTCTCCATATTGTACTGATATCCCAAACAGTGCACATTCATACTTTCCATAGAATTGCTTAAGAATTAGTTAAACTTCCTACTTCGTTGAATATCACCGGATATTGCCATACATCTTCCGAAAATCCACAATCCTATCTTAGCGAAATGTAGTCCACAGCCTTGTTAAATCGCCTCCTTGTAAATAGGTTTAAGTGGCAGTCAGTTTTCTTTCAGGCCTACTTAGACTATTCAGTCCATTGTGATAAGAGAGAATAAGGCAACGCAGCGCCGTGCCACAAGTCATTAGGAGAACGAATGGCAAAAATTCATGAATTGGGGTCTTCGAATTGCTTCCCGCGAACCACCGTAACAAAATCCCTGATCTGCGCCGCCAGCGACTTTTCCTTGTTCTCAGAGCCCTGGCAAAGGATGCTCGCAGGGAAAATAAAATTTGGCTGCAATGAAAGAGGTTGATCGCCGCAAACTGAGTCCTATTTTGAGGGCAAAACCGAAGGAGTAACTACAAAAATGGGTAATCAAAACATTGGAAGGGGGTCGTTATAATCGTTGTATCCACTCTTTGAAGGAACTATGTTGAATAATAAAAACGAATTTTGACAAAAAAAATGTGTTTTTTCTTTGCTTAGACTGGGTCTTATCAGGCCAACTCTGT
>PGFW01042437.1:0-10139 GCA_003123925.1 Haematobia irritans | reverse complement strand
AAGTTCTTCTCTATTGTTATTACCCAATACTGGCTAAACAATCCCCCCCAAACAAAATGGCTATGTCCATAATTATCCTTTTTTTTTAAACACGAACATCAAATGATTAATGATAATGGAAAAACAAATTGATTGAAACCGGAATATTTTGTACTACATATTTGGATGAATGAAGGATAATGAGACCAAGCATTGCTTAACGATACATCACTCTCAAAACGCAATCTTAATGTTTTATTAGAATAATACTTAATGTTAAAGTACGGAAGATATTTACAGTGGCGTTCAGAAGTGGATACATAATTATTTTTTTTTTCAATTCTAAACAAATAAAATAAGCAGTAATAAAGAAACTCAAAATAATTTTATTTTTCCTTTCTTTCCTTCTTTTCAAAGAATAAATAAAACAACAAAAAAGCTCCCAAAACAAAAAGATAGAATTTCAGAGAGATTAAATAAACATAACAAAAAAATACTCGCATGTACTCAATTTTGCAACCTTTTCTTACCGGTGGTTCAGTTGGAACATTTCTTAGTACTTAATCCAAAGCCTTCATTTTTTAATACCATATTTTATTAGCGTTTTGGCCATACTTTTCAACCAATTCCTGTATAATTTTCATTGGTATATTCTGCCACTCAAGCTGTACTCGTTCCCACAGGTCTTCTAATTTTGATGGAGCTGATTTGTACAATCCCAGCCGTCTTCTCACGGTAAATTCTCATTCGGATTGAGGTTGGGGCTTTGCGCTGGCCAATTCATCACTTGAAATTAACTTGCCCACTAAGCCATTTTTCCACTATTTTTGCACTAACAGGTTGGCTGATAAGTCCCCGGTCTGACACATAGATGGCGTCGCAGTATTAAATACAATATTATCTTTATATATAACAAACCTTCAATGGTTCGGTGTTAAAAATTTTTACCGGTCTTGTAAGTCAATTTAGTTTTGTGAGGATAGAGCGTCTTTTGCTTGAAGGCAACTTTTGTTATTGTTTGAAAAAATGAAGTTGATCGAGATAGCCAGGAGGCCTTTAAAGATATCAAAGGAACGTTGTTGGTCATATCCATTCATCAATATTTGGATTATGCGCGAAGGCTCTGCTGGCAAAAATGGGTGCCGCGCGAGCTCACATTTTGACCAAACACAACAACGTGTTAATGATTCTGAGCTTGGTTTTGCAGCTGTTAATATTCATGATACACCCGAGTTTTTCGTTCGATATGCTGACAATGGGATGACACATGACTCAATCACTACACTCCTGGTATTGTTCAGTCTGCCGAAACCTTGATTCCACCAACCGTTCGGTTTCGCGTCAGGTGTAACCGGTGCTTTGGAGTGGTGCACTTTCCGGAAACTTGCTCGGCTGCCGGTAGTGATAGTCATACTGACTTACGCTGCGGATTGTGTGGCCAGCGTACAACAATATACTCCGGCCGCAGCATCTCACCACCCAATATTGGTTGTTCCAGGTCCGGATAGTGCCATCGTTTTTTGCAATTTAATTGCCCAACGGGCTCCGGGAGTAAGATTAGCGACGATTCGTGGACTTTTTATTTGAATCGGAAAAGGATAACGGTCGCGGACGATATCCAGGAAACAAACTGAATTCCACCTATGCAGCCGTACGCCATTGTGTGATTTACAATGTGGCTTCGAAAAGGATCGCACGAGAGTGGAGGTGGTGGCCTGTGCTTTCATTATTACACCGTTCCTATCCTGCTTGTGCCAGACACTAGTGAACCGTTATATGGGATTGTTATGCGGCGGTAGCAGTTAAGTCTGGGGCTGCGAGATAGTAGCTATTACCAATGTGTATATTACCGCCGTTGCGTAAGCTGTGCCCTCCAGGTTATAGCCAAACATTGAGCGGCTGTTTTTGTGCGGGCATTAACGATTGGCTTCTAGGAGACTTTAATGCCCACCATGAGCTTTTGGCATTTTTCCTAGGTAATGACCAGAGAGGCATATCTTTTGGGCCAGACAGATAGATGACTCCACATTTTGCACGTGGATTAATGAGTGACTGCAGGGCAGTTCGGCCAGATTTATCTTTAGCGTAGGCCTGTGTCATGATTAAATGGGACGTCTTCCTGGCAACCCGTCATTTCATTGGGATCGGCACCACCTCCCCATAATTCTTCACCATCAACCGACCCTTCCGATTTTTCATAACCTCTGAACGCCGGACGTTTTATTAATCCAAGCGAAAGCCAACTGGGAAGGCTTCAGAGATTTTACACCGATCGCCGCTTCAAGTGAGCTCCCGTTCCCCCTCTCATTGTTTATGTTGCCAGAGGGCAGTTCCGGGACATCATCAACGCAGCAGCCGCTCGCTTTCATACCCGCTCGGTCGAATTGCCCAAGGGAGCCTAACTTTCCCAGCCGAAGGGCGGGACTCGCAGACGAGCGTTTGATGAACGCCGTCGTACTAATCCTGCTGATCCTAGAATCATGAGAACTAAAATCTATGAGATTAGTAAGATGTCGACGAGCACAAGCGGAACACTTTGGTTAGAGCACTGACAATGTAACTTAGGCACAGGCGACTGGTAAATTTGTTGGTCAAACAGTTTAGAGCCCTCACTTCGAACCCGCTAACAAGGGATGATTTGGGATTTCAGTCACCTTTGGCGACGTGACTGTGACTGATCCGAAGAGATGCCCGCCAAATACTTCAATTGACAGATTTTGTCGAGCATCCCCAGGTGATAGAGCGAAAAGGAGAGCCACACGTCGTATACGTGGTCTCCGAGCCGACGACACACCACAATTTACTGTAGCCGAAGTTACCAGTGTCATCAACAGCGCGAAACCATCCAAGGCGCTGGGCCCCGACAGAATTTCAATGCTAATGCTGAAGTATCTGGGAATACTGAGAGTTGAGTACTTTACCAGACTCCTCAATTTGTCCTTAGAATATCTCAAAATACCCGATTGTCAGGAAAATGGGTAGAGTGATTTTCCACTTACTGAACCAGGGCAAAGACTCGAGCCAAGCGGTGATCGTACAGACCGATATTCCCTTCTACTCGTCCAGTTACTCAAAGACATTTGAAGGCCATCACTCCTTCCCAGCCTTGTGCAGAATTTTCAGTTACCCACTCATCAACATGGATTCCGCAAGGTTTCATAGTACGACTGACAGCCTTTGCATGCCATTTTCAGCACACATTAATCATGGGACTCAATTCAGCCCAAGTCGTGCCCGCAGGACGGGTCCTGGTGGCGCTTGACCTATCGAAGGCCATTCGATACGGCTCAACCATGCCACACTATTCGAGGACATCAAAAATACGTCCCCCCCCATACCCGGGCAGGAACCAAGCGTTGGGTTTTCTGAATTTATCTGTGCGGACGCCAGTGAACGTACGATGGAATTCAGGGGCAAGGGGTCAAAACCCCGTAGATGTTAAACAGGGAGTTCCCCAGGGTGGGGTGAAATCTCCGGCGGGACTCTGTTTTATCTCTACCTGTCCTCAATTTTCCACCCCCTCCTGACGGCGTCGGAGATTGTATCATATGCGGACGACTGCCACATATCCTGGCATCTAGGGCCATTGTTGATAACATAAGCGATCGTTTAAACGTCTACATTGCTGATCTTACCAGTTATTTAACTGCTAGAAATTTGAGAATATCCGCCACCAAATCCTCAGCCACACTGTTCACTACATGGACGGCGGAAGTACGTAGGCAGTTTGAATGTTAGAGTCGATGAAGCGAAATAATTCCGACAGTTGAACTACCCCAAGATTCTCGGTGGTCACATTCTGACAGCCTTCTAAGTCGTTCTGCCCATGCCACTTGGCATTTGTAACAAGCTTCCGCCGGTAGAAACAAGGTCCTCAAGTCACTTGCCGGCAGTACTTTGGCGGTGGCGGACAAGAAACCTTGTTTGACTTACATATATAGGCAATTGACGATCAGGGTGTCGTAAAAACTATATCAGCGCCAGGTGGGCACCTCAGACCAAGCGACACGCAGTGGAATAACATCACAGAACCTGTTCAGAACGCTGCCCTTAGAAACTGCAACGGATGCCTCCGAAGTACACCCCTGGATCACCTTTATTTGCGGAGACATCCCGCGGTTGCGTCGACACAACTTACATTGTTGTCAAAGCAGGCCATTCTGTAATATAGACCATTCTTGTATTTATAGGGCAACCTCCAACCTCAGAATATAAGGGTTGATTTTTCACCTTCTTAGAGCCCGAGACTCAACGCTTACCAAAAGTGAGCCTCTAGATCAGGCAGCATATCAGACAGGTCTTGAACAGGATTCATGAGGATACTGTAGTGAAGCGGTGATAAGCTACAAGGGTTAATCCTGTTTCTGGGAGTCCAACCACCGCCCAATAGCCAACGGAAGGAAGAGACCTCCCAAGGCAGACTACGGTGGTTTTAGCCCAATTAAGATCAGCAAGTGCCAGCCGCCTCAATTCCTACCTAATCAGTGAATTGATAGCAGCGTAGCTGACATCTGCTAAACAAGGGCACATGACACTCGTCACCTTTTTGCTTGCCCAGCTAAAACCTAACCCGAATCACCACCAGATCACTCTTGGACGCACCCACCCTTGTTCGCAGAGTTCCTTACATTCTGGAAACCAGCAGAAGGCTACTAAAACATTGAACAAATTGTATGAAATTAACATTAAAACTGTTACTAACAACAACGTCCGACTTGGGAACGGTCTTAAATTTTAATATCTTGAATCTGACCAGATAACACGTTTCCGAGTCATCTTGTCGTCCAATTTTTATCGCTCTCTTTGCAGACGTTCACCCCCCTCGCACCTTTTGATTCTTTCGCGACAATGAGGTTTAATTTTTTACGCTGGAAACATAACCAATTGGTGTGCGAGAGCTCGTTTTGTGTTTACTGACTTGCTTTTTTGGCAACAGTAGTATTTTTGGCGTTAGTCGGACTTGTTCTGCCTTCATTTTCTGCCATCCGCATCGGTCAACAGTTTTTCGGCGGACTCTTGGTTTGCTCTTTGGGAGTAGCATTTCGACAAGAAAAAGATAAGAAAAATCTAACGGCTATAATATTGGTTTTATGCTGAGGACATTCAAAAAGTGCCAAAATTTGAGTACATGCCGAGCTTTTTTTATTATGTTTATCTTATTCTAACATTTGACATTTTGCCTAAGTCAAAACTTTCGCATTCTATATTTTAAGGAAACAAGTAATCTTGTGCTCACGATAATATTTTTTCAATGTAAACTTATTCTATTTTACCTTAAAAGATCTTCTAAAGGATTGCGTATCGCGACTCTTAGAAAACAACTTCTGAAGATAACAACAAATGGTTGACTAAATCTCTCACAATATTGGCACAAGGCGCTCCTTAGAATGCTTAAGTGGACAGAAAAAAAAAACACCAAAAAGCTCTTTCAGTACAACTGCGAACTTACCATAAATTATAATTGTATTTTCTTAGCTTACCTGTAAGAAAGGAAAACAATGAGTTGTTTAATATTTGTCGATACAAATGCTATTATAAAAAAATCCCAGCAAAAAATAATTCAGCAGTAAGAGTTTAGTTGCGGCTTTTTCGTATACAATAAGAAGGCAGTGTATGAATCGGTTGGCAATTAACATTAAAGCGAGTAATCAAACTAGTTTATGATCATTCGTTTTACGTTATTTGCAACCAATTCATTGGCAGTATTAGATGATCTTTTCCTTCATACCAACAATGCTAATAAAATAGGAAAACTCAAAGATTTATATCACTTCTTGAGAAATATTTGCCTATTAAAAAATGAGCAATTATATCAGCGCTACTGTTAGAAGATTGCTTCTAAATCGGGAATCGGTCACAAACAATCAGCGCTGATTTCGGTTGTTTTTTTGTAAGTACGTTGGTACTAGTCTCTCTCCTTACAATTTCCTTTGCCGAAATAGTGCTCATTTTTTTGCTGGGGATGTTATGTAAAATTTATCCATTAATCATTAATTTTCCAGTATTCGGCCTCAGCAAAAATCGTAGCCATAAAATCCCGCTGACCAAAGTGGCTCTTGCGCTAGTTTGCTGTTCCATTTTCCGGTTCCATTGCCGTCTTTGAGATGTGATCGACAGTTTTGTTATTTTTTAGGGCCAACTTTAATCTTCCAAAATACACAGGCGAAAGACCAACGTAATGAAATCCCGAAATGTTTGCGTGCCTATGTGGGGTTTATATGATGCAAGGGAAGCCATCGTTCGTGCAATTGTTAGCATACCCCCTTGTATACATAGGGTCGTGGGTTAAACCGCAGTTTCGACCGTCACGCAACAAAATTTGCCAAAAAGGCAGAAAAGGTCCAACGTATTGATTCCGAGATTTCTTGGTGGCCTTTTGTGTGGTTTTTATGACGCAAGGGAGCCTACATGCGTTTTACAATGGTTAGCATGCCCCCTTCGCGTACACAGGCGTTCGTGGGTTCACCCCAGTTTCGACCAGTAGCCGTAGCTAGACAATTTTCCTAGGGGGGGGCTATAGCCCCCCTAGCTTAAAAATTAATAGACTGAAGTTATAGATTTCACTTAAACCCTCTAATGCCCAATCCTGACCTTTTAGGCTGGGCTCTTTTTTTTTTTCAGTTATTATGAGGACAGCCTTTAGTAAAAACACACCTTAAACGAACAAAACTGGGGTAAAATAAAAGGAAAATTTCTGTTTTAAACTGTTCAAGAGGCTTTGCATCATGTACTGAATTTTACCTGCTATAAATTTTTTAGTTGTCGTTTTTCTTTGAGTTTGTATCGTTAACGATTGATTTTTTAGTCAGCTGGCCCAAAAAATATGGGGCATTAGGAGGGTTAATATTTTTTTATTTTTTATAAAAATAATCAAAAATTAAGACTTCAACAACTAGAGAATTAATTTATAATAAAGCAACTAAATAGTCCATAATTTTTGTCCCAGCCAAAAAATTGGGAAGTTTGTTCTAAAGACACAATTTTTATTTGGTAAAAGCACTTCACAAAAAATGTCTCATTAAGATGCCAATTGTTTTAGCTATACAGCGGAAGTTTTAAATTCAAATTTTCTATAACTTTTTTAATGGGTATTTTTTTTTAATACATTTAAAAAAGGGTAAACATTAATAACATTTTGCCGCAAAAAAAACCAAATCTATTCTAGAAATATCGATAATTTTTTTGGAAATGTTCGAGGTCAAACGTTTTTCGGTGCAAAAACACATTAAAAAAATAAAATTATTTATTTGCGAAAAAAATATCACACAAAAATTTTAATTCACATTCAAAACACTTGAATCAGATTCACACCTTAAAAAGTGAATTCAAAATTCAGTGCCAACAGCCTGATTTGAAATGGTGGACATTCCGTCCTTAGTTTAAATTTTCATAACTTCTCTGCGACCAATTTTCCACCACTTCCGGATCCAAAATAACTATTTTCACTTTACTTTTTTTGGTAACGCCTTTTTTTGCTGGGATATATTAAAAAACAATGAAAACCAGTAATATTAGGCTTTCAAATTTCTGGGTGGGGGGGCTAAAATTTTCTTGGAGGGGCGTCTTAAGCCCCCTCCCAGAAGGCCTTCCTACGCTTATGGTTTCGACTGTACACCAAAACAATTTTTCAGCGGGCGGATTATCCCCTCTCTCAGTATGAGGCTTAGTCGCATATTCTGAGTGTTTCAAAGGCTTCTTCTGAGTTAGTTTCATGCAATTGTGGAACGCTTTTCGGACTCGCCTATAAAAAAGTTGGTCCCTTGTCATTGAGTTTAAACATAGAAATAGGGCAGAACTCAGGTGACAAGAAGAGAAGATTCACCACTGAGATATCCAAATGTTCCAATAAATGTTGGCATGTCAACCGGCAAATAAAATCCATGCGACTCTGTGTTCCTTTATCTCGACGGACTATCGACTACCACAAATCTTTTCAATGAGATTGGCTGAGCAGTACACTATTTCACCTAATATGGGTGACTGCCAACAGGAACGGCGAAGCGGATAAGGTTAGATGGCTAGGAATTACCCAGCATATTCCAGGGAAAACTTCTTGGTATGCCTCTGGCTACTTGTAAGCTCATACTGCGTGAGAAGGGCTGTCATGATGGGAATTGCCAAAGGTCTGCAGCGGACCCTAGGAAAATACGGCCCCATCTAAAACTTCATTACCGCACACTAAATATGTTTGGCACCGAGTATAATGACAACTGCATGAGCTATCATGATATGCGGAGGAAAAGGAATTCAATTAGAAACACCTTTTGTATTTTTTATCTATTAGTTGTTCAGAATCTGGCCTCTTTGTATGTAGTGAGTGTTTCCTGTATTTTGTGTAAGGCGTAGAGAATTTTAATAGTGACAATACAGTTTGGAAAATGTTAATCTTATGCAGTCTTGCTAATGTTTTTGTAACAATCTGGGTGGGTTCAACACAGAGGAAATAATCGTGTAGGTTCAGTAGTTAAACTTTTACTTCTTAGTTAATGTTGGTATCAAATGGGCGAATATTCTAAGTGAGGCCTGAAATTCAGGCTGCCACTATACCCTAACCAAACATAACCTTAAGGAAACCTCACCTTTTTAAGGCCATTCTTGATGTTTGTGCCTGGAGTTCTGTATGGGAAATGTCCATTGATATGCGCCCGGAAGATATTTGTCTGCCAGGCTTCATTTTCCCGATAATATTCTGAATTTAGTTTTGATCCGTTTAGTGGATGAATACTTTTAGCGCGCGAAAAAACACACCGCTCGGCCGTTACGGTGGGCCCCATATGATTACTAAGGCGGTCGTTGTATTCTGGTGGCCAAACGACTGATGTACCATCTCAGCTGATCTCTTTGGCCAAATAAACCTGAATCATTTTATTTGCTCACTAAAACTGCCCAATTTGAAATGGCTTTCTCATAGTCGGAGACATCAAAATTCGGTAAGATGATCACTTTCGCTGCAATACGAAGCAAGTTCCTTGGCTCCTTTCAAGTCTAACGTTTTTTTGTGCATCGGAGAAGCTCTGCCATTTTTTCACTTTAATGGCTTTAATATCAAATGTCTTTTTCCAGAACCAATTTTTTTTAAAATCATTCGGAATACCGTAATACCAATATGACGGTAGAAATGGTTAGCTTAGATTGACTGTGAAGAGCGAACTTCTTTTTGTTATTTCTGTCAAATATTTGCCCCTGTGGGACCGATTACCGTAAGTCGGTAAGCAATTTATGACACGTGTACTCAGCCAAAGATTTATTAGATTACAGAAGATGGGAGATTGTCTACTGGGCACATCAAACCGTTTATTCACATTATGTTTAATACTCGAACCAAACGCGTATTTACGACAAGTAATTGCCATAGCATTAAAATGCAAATTAAAAAGAAATGAAGAGCACTTGAAATTAAATTTCCATAAAGGGGAAAAGCAATTTTTTTTGTTGTTGCCTAAAAATTTAACATTAGGTTTCATTTCAAGAAAAATTTTATTTAATTTAAAAAATAAAAACGAAAAACAACTAAAAGATTACAAACATTGTATTAAACTAAAGGGGTGATACGGTTCAAAAATTTAGGTCAAGGGAAAACGCGTTGTAAATCGGTTGAAATCGTTTATTTTTAAAAAATCAAATTAAAATTTTCTTTTTCAAGTTCAATTAGTTATTAAAATTCTCAGGAAAAATATTCAGTTAGGCTTTCGCTTTTCCAAATCTGGAATTGGCCGCGGCCTCACGCTTGGACTCCTGCCAATCAGATTTTTTTGTACAGCCTCCTGTCCACCTTCTTCGCCGCAGAAAGCCAGGTTCTGCCTTGAACTGCTGCTCGATCCTTAAGCAGGTTTTTTTGCGTCTTCTTTTAGGTTCCGCTTGACAATAGCCCAGTATTTCTTCAATTTGGGGCACCGGGCTCTGGTTCGGCGTTGAGAGGGGTTCTTGTCCTGGGGAAAAACCCACCTGCACGTTTGTTTGGCGGAGCGTACCACTTCCATTGCCTTTTTACCGTAATGGCAAGATTTGCCCAAATTCCGGCGCCAAAAACAGTTACGGAACCCAAACCGCTGTTTCTTCAGGAAAGGGGGCAGCCAGGGGGGACGTTTATTTTCAAACCAACTCTTTTCACGGTAAATTTCTTTGGTTGAACAGTCCCGGAAGATCTCATTCTTCTTTTT
>PGFW01042435.1:16311-26932 GCA_003123925.1 Haematobia irritans | reverse complement strand
TCTGAAAGAACATCTGCGAAAGATGGTGGAGATGGCGGCCACAGGGATTGGGGCGACCATATACCAAAGTTTGACTCTGTACGCCAGAGAATAAAAATGGTCAGCAATTGAATGAAGACGAGATACGATCATCCTGCAAATACTAAATGCCTCGAAGATGGATAACCCGCAACGAATGAAAGGACTATGTCCTAAACTACAAACACTGTGGGAAGGCCCCTAAAAAGCCATCAAGTAGATTATTTATGTTGTATATCGCATTCAGAAGTTGTATATAGACTGCCCAAGGTCCTGATGAAAGTTGTGCACCAAGCGTGGGATTTTCACCAAGTACTTAAGATTTAATTCCGGCCAAAAGTTTTTACTGTATTCTCTTGGTACTATATGATAATTAGTTCTAATAACACTGAACATGATTAAAAAGTAAAAATACAAAACAAATTTTTAAATTCCAATCTCAATGGGGATTTCCCCAAACAACCGGGTTTTTTTTTTGGCACTTCACCTATAATCCCTTGTGGTAGATGATATTTGTATTTAGCAAAAGTTTTGCTATGTTTCCTTGTCTTGCCTTGGATATTCCCCTTCCTAACCATCCGCACAATTGTCCAGTCGTAGTCGCTAAGGAGAACATGATAATTCATATTTTAATGAGCCAAAAGTAATTTTTAATATTTACAAATTGGTTTCTCTAAGAAGTGTTGGCGGAGACAGACGGACATGACAGTATTCACACAGAAAAACACACGACCAATGGATATCAGAATTCATGGACCAATTGCCACGAGGGTTCCTTTTCACAGGAATTATGTGGCACACACTTTCTTTCCTTGCATACTGTTATGACATTTTAAGGACATTTGTCCTAGCACAGCGAGCGAGTAAGTTGGTAATTGATGATGGTGGTGGTGGTAAAGTTTTGTGGTGGCTGCTACCATTGCCTAGTCACGCTGTGTAGAAGTGTAGATGGCCATGTTATAAATCATTGGGTCGGAATAGTTGCTGGAGAGTTTTAAGTAACAAATTAAAAAACGGCTTGTCTTGTAAGTGGTTGGATTCATATTTTCATAGTTTTACAATTTAGAGATGGAATGTTGTAAGGATAGTAGGAATACTGCTATACATAGGAACATAAATGGTAGGGACAAGAATAATTTTTTATACCCTATATAGGAGGGAAGGCCAGCGTGGTGCAATGATTAATATGCCCGCCTTACGCCATGGGTTTAGTTTTGACAAAACACCAACAATTTTTTCAGCGGTGGATTATCCCCTCTCAATAATGCTGGTGACATTTGTTTCAGTGTTCAAAGCTTCTCTAAGTAGTTTTTCCGTAATATGAAAAGCTGTTTGGACTCGGCTATAAACGTTCGCAATGGATTGAATAGCCAAAGTGAGCCTAAAATATCGGGCTGTCACTATATAGAACCTTACCAACTATATATGGGATACGAATAAAGAGTTTGTTGTTTCATTAGTGGCATGTCAAAATATAGTTATTTTTTGTTGAGCAAATAAGTTGTTGAGCAAGATTTTAAGGTCGTTCTTCTTCCATCGAAGGTACCACCCTACATTTGGTTTGATAGAGAGCGGAAAAATTGATAGCCTGTAGGTGCAAGATCCGTAGAGTACAATGGACTTCCATTCGAGCTCTTGGAGCTCTGTTCGTCCCAAATAGGCACAGAACCCGTGGCGTAAGGAGCCAATCTTTCCAGGTGCATTAACTTTCATCAGGACTTTGGGCTGTCTTATATACACCTCTGAATGCGCCAATAAAGGCGTGGCGTGAATTGTTAAGGCCGATGTTGAATGTGAAGCCACACCTAAACGCCAAGTTTTTTTCAGAATTTTATTTGACATTTCTCTATTTCAGACATTACTCATTTGAAACCATGGAAGAGATACACAATCAACAACAATTGTTTAAATGGTTTCAAGAAAATGCAACAGTGGATGATAAATTTTTTCGAAGAAAATTCATATCTTCAGTGATGAGGCACATTTGCACCTCAGTGGATTTCGCTGTCAATTAAAAAAAAACAGAAATTGGCCGCATGTGGGCGACTAAAGAATTCCAAAGAGTGATTGTGGAAAAACCAATAGCACCCACAAAAGAGTGACTGTTAATGGTTGGCGAATTTATGGGCTGGCCGGCATTCATCGGGCCGTATGTTTTCCAAAAATGTGGCCGGTCAGGCAGCTTTACTGTGAATGGTGTTCGCTATCGTGAGATGAATAACCGAACTTTTATGGGCCGAATTGAAGATATAGATGTGGACGATAGTGGTTTCAGCAGGACGGTACACTTGCCAGCACAGCCTAACGAAACAATGGCTCTTTTGCGGGATGCAAAACTGCGACGCCAATGATCATGCTGGATTTGAGCACCGTAGGACTTTTTCTTTGGGCGTTATTTGAAAGCAAAATGTGTACGTGCGATAAGTCAGCGCAACAATTCAAGAGCTAAAGGATGAGATAATATACGAACCTTCCATTATGTACTCAGCGTCAATCGAAAAATTGGACATGGATTGAAAGGTGCTGCCACCGGGACGTCGCGGCGCCCCATTTGGCCGATATTTTTGTTCCATTACATAATTGAGCTAATTTTATTCTCTGGCGTTACCAGATTGTCAAACTTTGGTATATGCGCGTCCCAATCCTTTGACCGCCCACCTTCACCATTCTTTCGCAGATGTTCTTTCAGAGTTTGACTGGAAACATTTTTTACTATTACCGTCGGACTTGTGGCATGTAATTGCATGTCCTTGTCCAATAAGATTTACATCTCTTTGAATATGACCGATTCAAAATTTCTTTTCCATGGTCTGAGTGAATCGTCGGCCAGCTATCCGTAGCGACATATCCAGTGTCTTGATCAACGTTCACAATCGTTCTTGTCATCTTGATGGTTAAAGGGATGTAGTCCACTACCACAACGACATATCCGGTTTTCCAGACACACAAGGAAAGTGTCTGTCACGACCATGCTATTCTTTTCAAAGTTCCTGAACTATACTCTTGAGAAAAGACCTCGGACATTTCCGTGTGGGCCTTTTCGCCTACCCATTCAAGCCAATTGATTCTTTGGCATTCAGCCAGTAAGAATCGTTGCTTTACTTTTCTCCAGAATTTTATTTCCATCATTTTTGCTCAAAGATTGATGGGGTAATCCAAAACACTTGAAGTAACAATGGAGTTTCCTCACTAGCCGGCTATTGGCTACTACTGTTTTCACAAGGCTCTTCCTTATAATCAAACTCTTCTAGTAGTCGCTTTAAACAACTGCGCCTTATCTCCGTAGTCGGAGTCCTATTTTTGCTTACTTGCTTCTTCAAGTCTTACCACTCTTGTAGGTTTTTCTTTGCTTTTCCACTCCGACACCAAATTGCTTAAGCTCTTTTAGTTGAGAGTTTTTTTTTAATTATTCGATAATTAAAACCGCGTTTAACTTAGATCTTTAACTTTAATTGCTGTTTATAATTCAGTTAACACTATGAATTGTTACTTCGAGGTCTTAATATACGACTGACTGAAAGCACCAATGACAAAAGGACCATTACATAATATCAAACAAGGGGGAGGGTTCCCCCTTCCCGTGCCAAATATTAAAAAATCAGGTACCCATAATAATTCATAACCTCACGGAGAATTTTTATTTTTTTTTCGGAACTTCTAACAAAAGTCGTACAAATATTGATGCTCCACCTCTGCCGACCAAAATATCGAAAAATAAAGTAGGGCGTCTCACCCCTAACAACTCCTTTGGAAACTTCCACCCAATTCGCGAGAACTTTGGCCCAATTTTAGAAAACAAGTCTGGCAAGGGAATGGTCCCCCTTCGCCACCACATATAAACAATTGAGCGCTACCTATTTTTCACACATATTTATCTCTTACGTTCTCCGACATTTTTCATCGTAAAAAAAATAAAATAAATTTTTATAACAAAAAGCCCAACTGCCGATAAATTCACATGTATACATTTTTGTAATTGTGCGCAGCTTATGCTAAACAAAGATTTTCCGTGCAGACTTTTCTTGAATTTCTTTCTCTTCACCATCTTTCGCAGATGTTCTTTCAGAGTTTGATGGAACATTTTTTACTATACGTTCGCGACTGGGATGTAAAGGCATAGTCCTTGTCCAATAGATTTACATCTCTTTGAATATGACCGATTCAAAATTTCTTTCATGGTCTGAGTGAATCTCGGCCAGCATCCCGTAGTGACATATCCAGTTTTCTTGATCACGTTCACAATCGTTCTTGTCTCTTGATGTTAAAGGATGTAGTCCACTACCACAACGACATATCGGTTTCCAGACACACAAGGAAAGTTCGTCTTGTCACGGACCATTGCTATTCTTTCAAAGTTCCTGAACTATACTCTTGAGAAAGACCTCGCGACAATTTTTCCGTGTTGGCGCCTTTTCGCCTACCCATTCAGCAATTGATTCTTAGGCATTCAGCCCCAGAAGAATCGCTTTGCTTTACTTTCTCCAGAAATTTTATTCCATCATTTTTGCTCAAAAGATTGATTGGGTAAATCCAAAACACTTGAAGTAAACATTATGGAGCTTTCCTCACTGCCGGATTGGCCCTACTACTGTTTCACAAGGTACTTCCTTATAATCAAAACTCTGTCTAGCTAGTCGCTTTAAACAACTGCGCCTTATCTCCGTAGTCGGAGTCCTATTTTGCTTACTTGCTTCTTCAAGTCTTCCACTTCGTTAGGTTTTTCTTTGTTTCTCCACTTCCGCAATCACAAATTGTACAGTCTTAGTTTGAGAGTTTTTTTTTTAATTATTCGATAATTAAAACCGGGTTAACTTAGATCTTTAAACTTAATTCTGTTTTTAATTCGTTAACACTATTGACATTGTTAACTTCGAGGTCTAATATTACGGACATTGACTGAAAGCACCATGAACCCCCCCAAAAAAGGGACCATTACATATATCAAACAAGGGGGGGTCCCCCTTCCCGCCAAATATTAAAAAATCAGGTACACCCATAATAAATCAATAACCTCACGGAGAATTTTTTATTTTTTTTGCGCGAATTTTAAACAAAAAGCTCGTACAAAATGAATGCTCCACCTTCTGCGCACCAAAATATCGAAAAATTAAAGTAGGGGGTCTTCACCCCTAACACTCCTTGGGAAACTTCACCCAATTCGGAGAAACTTTGGTCCAATTTTTGAAAAAGTCGGGCAAGGACATGTTCCCCCTTCGCCCACCACATATTAAACAATTGGAGGCGTACCTTATTTTCACCACATATTTATCCTCTACGTTTCTCGAACATTTTTTCATGTATCTTAAAAAAATAAAATAAATTTATAACAAAAGCAACTGCCGCGATAAATTCACATTATACATTTCTTGTAATGTGCGCAGTATGTTAAACAAAGATATTCCGTGAGACTTTTCTTGAATTTTCTTTCTTTCTATAAACCTCACGGTCCAGCGAGACCTTTCCAACGAATGCAAAACCGTGGAAATTGGTTTCGTTACGTTCTGGCAGTTATTGCCGCCAGGAAGGGAAAACCCGATTTATTTTTATACTCCACCATAGGATGGGTCGGGTATATTAACTTTGTCATTCCGTTTGTAACACATCGAAAATATTGCCTCTAAGACCCATAAAGTATATTATTTCTGGGTCGTGGTGAAATTCTGAGTCGATCTGAGTATGTCCGTCCGCTTCCGATCTGTTTTGAAAATCACGCTAACTTCGAACGAAAAACAAGCTATCGACTTGAAACTTGCGCACAAATAGTTGCTTATCGATGTAGGTCGGACGCTATTGCAAATGGGCCATTTATCGGTCCATTTTTACGTATAACCCCCCATTCATAAAGGACCCAAAATTTTGGCTTGCGAGGCCTCTAGAGAAGCCAAATTTTCATTTAGATTCCGGCTTGAAAATTTTGGTACATGCGCTGTTAATATATGGTCTCTAATGACCATGCAAAAATGGCGTCCCCATCGCGTCCATAATTATATATAGCCCCATATTAAACCGCATTCACCAGATTGACCTCGGAGCGTCTTGGAGACCAAAATTCATCTTTATTTCATTGAAATTTGGTTACGTGGTGTAATTATATGGCCTCAAACAACCCATGCAAAAAATTTGCCGTCGAAAATCGGTCCATAAAATTATATATAGGCCCCTTATATAAACCGATCCCCAGATTTGACTACCAAGAGCCCCTTGGAAGCAGCAAATTCTTCCCATTTCGGCTTGCGAAATTTGGTACTTGAAGTCATTATATGGTATTTCAACAAACAATGCAGGAATTGCGGTTCATATCAGTCCATAATTTATAATATAAGGCCCCCATATAAAAACCGATCCCACAGATTTTGACCTCCGGTGCTTTTGGGAGAAGCAAAATTCATTCCGATATGGTTGAAATTTGGTTACGTTGGTTGGTAAGTATTTTTGTATGATATTTAAGAACTATGCCCAAAAGTGGTCCATATCAGATCCATATCATATATAGCCCCATATAACCGACCCCGAGATTTGCGTTGGAGGAAGCAAATTTCATACGAGTCAGTTGGAAATGTGGTACATTGTGCTAGTATCATGGCCGTTAACAACGTGTCCTAACTAGGTCCATATCGGTCTATAGTTATATATAGCGCCATCAGATAAATCGATCACCCAATCACACAAAAATTGGTCAATAATCAAAGTTCATAATTGTTTTATATAGCCCCCATATAAGCGATCCCCATATTTCAATTCTTGGTTCTCTACGTGATTCGTCTAAATACATACCACGCACAGTTGGCGGTTCTTTTGAATGTCAAAAGTGGGAATTAATTCGAAGTAGGCTTTTCCCGGCTTTATAGTTTTAACTTTTTCGGCCAAATTCACTGAAAGACATAAACACCAATCAAATTTTCAAATATTTTTTAGTCCACATTTTATTTGTTTTCCACTTAGTTAATTTTGCCCAACAAAAAAAAGAGAGAATGAAATATCTTACTTTTATGATCTGATTCTTAACATATTATTTTTTTATCATTCATCAGTCAGCTAAAATTACTAATATGTATCATTATCATCAACACTGCGCATTTTAATCACCATCAAGAGATTGACTCAAATATTCAACATTTGATATTGCCTTTAATTTCTCATTTCTGATATAACTGGATCGAAGTATGCTTAATTTAACAGTTACTTTTTAAATATCTCTTCATTTTGACTTTTCCATAGAACATTTCCCAACAAATTTGCGCCTCTCTAAAAATTTTTTAAAAATCTATGTTTCTAGCTTCTTGCCGCTTGCTTCCGACAACTGTCATTGGAAGTAAAAGCGTGGTTAATTATTTCTGCCTCCAAGTAACTCAAATATTTGTGCCATTTAGTTTGGGGACATATAGCTACCAGGGGCTTTGAAAAATGTATTTCCATTTTAATTTCAAAATGTGCAAAAAGTGCAGACAACTTTTTCATCTATGCTTTTTCAAAAGAGTTTATTGTTTTTAGAACAAAAATAAACATTTTTTACTTTAATTAGGGCTTTATCACAACTAATTTGTCGAAAATAATTTCTCGAAATCCTCTAATTTAAAGACTTACGAGCGAAACTAAATTTCAGTATAATAACATCAAGTCAATAATAAAAATAAAAAAACACAAAAATAATTCTTATTAACCTGAGGATAAGGTTCCATTATTTATTTTTTTAATTATTCAGCGCTTTAGAAAACACTCAAAACTAATTTTAAGACACCAATAATTATACATTTATATCGCACCAAGGAAAACGATAAAATAAACTCCAACTTCAAACATTTATAGTACACAACGCGCTAATTTTCAAAGACACAATTTTATGCCGCTAGTGATGCTGGAATTTTGTGTACTTTTAACCAACTATTAAAAAATTTTTTCGGTTCTCCTAAATTTTTCATTTTTTCAATTAATTTCCCATTTTTTGGTATCAAAAACCCCAATCTGCCTACGTATGCGACTAATTCACAATATTAGAAAACGATTTAAGAAGTTTTAAGCACACAACCCAAGTATTCGATTGTCCAATGACAGTCTTCGCTAGAAGTTTCTACGCCAATCCTTGGTGCGAGGTTACATAAGATTCGGCCTTGGCGAACTTACGGCCGTATAATATTTGTATATATTAAAATATATGACAATCTGGCAACATTGGAAGTATTCTATTTGGTAAATCATAGACATTCATCTGGTAGCTGTCAAATAGCAATACACATAACTACATAAGACATAACGTACGATATTCTCGCCCCACTTACACCTACAACTGGAATTTCTTTGAAAACTAACCTCCTTCTCAAGGTATTACCTTATTTTCGAAAGTAGATTGATTTAGAAAAAAGTCTGAAGACCTAGCCACAGTTTAACTTGAGTAGAAACCAGTCCACCATGGGCCCTCTTGGTTAAGCTGACCTGTTTGTTTTTTTGAATTTAAATCCTGTAATTTTTTCCCAAGCCAACGACAAGCCCCTCTATTATATTCGCATTTGAAACAGATTTTTTTTAATCGCAACTAAAAAAAGGCATATGAAGTAAGTTTAATTAAAACGAAACCTTATTTATCTCTGTTGGTCTTTAATCACAAAAAAAATGGTCTGGATTGTTTCATTCACGTACACTTATGCCTGTCGTTTCCAATTTTACGATGGAATTTTTCCAGGAATAAATCCAAATGAAAAACCTCTTAGTCTAAGATAGCACAAAAAACGAATGGCGAATTTACAAATTAAAAAAAAAAAGAACATCATGAAATGCTAAAGGAATATAAATACAAAAACTTTTTTGTGCTTTTTTCTGAACTTTATTCTATTAGGTTGCTTCTTTGTGGTAAATTCATAACCTACTGACTGAGGTTTTCCAATATGATAAGGAAAAAAAAACAGAACATGTTATGACCAAACAATATAAAATTTACTAAAAACCTAAAAAAGCCTATGCACAAATTTACATGAAAACTAGCCATTAAATTGTTCGACCACACAGATTCATTGATCATCTTTGGAGTCGTCCGGCCATGGGTTCCAATGTCCCAAACTACTGCGCGGCTATATGCCTCATCCCCTCATGACAGCAACACCAACTACATCCAACAAACCATGGAAAATCTTAGGAAATGACTTACAAAATACTATCAAAAAGTTCCACGAGAGTGCAGTGCCCTACTGCCCTACATGAACTGTTCGGTGACCACAGACACCACTAGAATACCGACCAGTGGTCTATGTTTGCACCCAGCATTCAGCATTCATTCTGTGCTCTTTGCATCTCATCCATTTTTAGTATTCATTTCATCAATCCTCGAGTGCCAAACAAGTCGCTATTCATGATGTCTGTATTTTTCTTTTCTCCTATCTGATCAATTTTCGTATTGTTGCGTCATTTGGGGCTATTTACGGGAAGTGTTAGTGTATGCTAAATGACACTCAAAATAAAAGTGCAGTTGTGATTTATGCGAGTGCCAAACGTAACTGGTTTATTTCTTCGCGATTCAATTATTTTTGACTTTTCGGATAATAAAACAAGTATATACGGCTGAAAAGTTCGGTCCGCGACCGAAGCGAATGTTTACTCTCACATAAAAGGATTACGTATGAAGTCCTACTAAAGACTGTCGTCCAACAATAAGTTGGGTTTGCTGGGTACAATAGTTGCCAATTGGCCTTACAATATCTTAAAATTCCATGCTCCTTGTAAGTTCAAGTCACATATGGTCTAACATAAGAACCTGAGATATCATCTTGAAGATAAGCATGCTTTCGCCTGCATCAGATATTTAATCGAAAAATCTTACATCGTCAGGAAAACATCAAGATATTAGATAAGGCTAAGCGGTTAGGTACAGTAACAAGCGCGTTATTTTTAGCATCCACTTAGTCTATTAATCCACTGTGCACTGCCTCACAGCGGCTGAATTCTCCTTATCAAGCCAGTTGTGCCGCCTCTAATCTCTTCTTTCCATCCGTTACCCTTATTTTCATTTCTTAGGAACTATGTGTTTCTACCGAACTCCCTAATCTGTTTACACTCCCAGTTTCCCAGCTGCTGCATTGCTCCGAATCAACCGCACCTTCTACAGGATATTGTTTAACTCTTTGCATAATAATGATAGTGGGAGTGACAAAAGATAGTTGTTCAAGGCTCTCATCATCCTGAAAAACACACCCTTACATGCACCATCCCTTGCCCCTGCTCTCCTATTCTGCACAAACGTGATTCTCAATTTCTTGAGTGGCTGGGCCGGTTATTTCCTCGGTCCTCCTGACTGTTGTCCTACTCTCCTTATGTGTAGTTCTCAACAGACTTGTTCTTATTCGGGGTCATCCCACCTATGCAACGGTCGCCTTCCGCACCGTTGAATAGGTCAACATCTTGCCGCCTTCGCCGATTCAGGCTGCGCTACTACTGAGCAGACGGACGATGTGCGCCAGCCACATAGTCAATGGAATTGCCGAGCCAGCCGTAGGAGGTGTCGGTGCTACCTCGACGGGTTTCATTCATCCAACTTCGTTCCGCGTTGCTCTATTGAATTGCGCTTCCTAAGCTAACTTCTTAACATCTCCTGTGTTTCCTATCTTATCTCTCTCTT
>PGFW01042421.1:0-10098 GCA_003123925.1 Haematobia irritans | reverse complement strand
CAAACAAACTGTATGTTCTGTTTAAATAATTGTTATGTTTTGCATTGGGCTCGTGGTGCGCTGCAAACTATGCTATTTTAAATGTATCTATTAACCGATAATTATTCTACTGGTGGCGAATAACAGCTTACGCTTAGGCCCAGTGGATAGTGTGTTGGCTTACAAACTTTGTATGGTCCCGTTTCGATTCTCCGTTGCAGCGCGAAAGGTAAAATTTAAAAATTTTTAAAAGTGAATAATTTCTTCAACATATATTTTGTATTACAAGAAAGCGTTCCAATAACTAAAAAATTCTTGTGGAAAGTGAAAATTACAGAGTATTGTTTAGGGAATGGAGCACAATCGTGTTTGGGAAAAATTCTTCCAAGCATTATAATATTTTTGGCTCAAAATGCCTTCCAACATTTATATATGTTCACATAAAACAAACATATTAATGTTTCGGCCATAAGCCAATAATATATGTGCTTCCTGCCCAAAATATGTTTTTGGAACATATAGTTAAAGAAGCGATTTATTTTTTTGAGGGTTGTGGGTCATAGACCAATTATTCTTGATTGTTACAAACGGAATGACAAAAGTTAATACACCCCCCCCATTCCTATGGTGGTGAGTATAAAAACAGTTTCCCTTTTCAGGTAAATACTCACAAAATATATCTTGGAATTTTTATTTATCTCTAACCCGTTCTTTATTCAATCAAAACGCCTGAAAAATCTGCTGGAAATGTAACCCAATTTGTTTTTTATATTTTTATGATTATAGTTGCAATTTTGTGGCATTGTCTGTATATTTCTCAAATTGTTTTGGAATCTGTTAGTGACCCTGATGGACAGTTAAACTAAAACTATTTAAATGTCTCATCTCATCTCGGTTTGTTTTGATAATATTCAAATTAGCTTAATAGTTTATTGCCGCTGTAAAACTGTGGGATCGGTTGTAAATAAAATCACTTTTATTGCCTAAACACTAAGTCTAAATTGATTTTGATATAAAACACAAAAAAACAATTAAAAAAATCAATAGAAACTCATTATAGCGACTTAGGCTATGTTTTAGTTTATTATTTATGGGTTAACTATTTAAATAACTATTTTGTTGATATTTTAAAACTATGTTAGATAGAGAGACTTTGAATCAAAAGGGCTATGAAAACTTTAAATAAATATTCTTGTAGGTGTTACCAAAATTTAATAGTCGTATTTTAAAGTGGTACCAACTAAAGGAAATTTAATATTTTGACTTTCAATAATTTGACAGACCAGTATTGTAATAACAGAAAAGTTATTTGTTAGAGTAGTTTGTGTCTGCTGCAAAAGCGTCTCGGTTTGCTAGATCAGTAAACTTATTACTATCGTTTGATAGCAAAACTCAAAACAATTGCTACTTGGGCCTTTCTCTGATTGCAGATTGGCAAAAAGTGCACTGAAAAAATATTTACGTGATATTAAAGATTACGCAACCTAAATTTTAGGATGCGAAATCTACAAAATATTATTGACCAATTTCTTTATAATAATGAAATTTTAATGAAATATGAAGTTTGCAATTTTGGCTTAAAAATTTTTTTACATTAAATTTAGGACACAAACTTTGTAAATTTGCGTCGCTCGGTTAAAGTCCCTGTCATTGGCTAAGGCTAATTTTCCTTAACCTTTTCACTACCCGAAAATAAACCTACCTAATTGTTTAAAACTTAATTTTTTTCTTCTGTTTTTACTTTCTTACTAACAGCATGATAGCAACAAAAATTGCCATTTTGAAAACCTACCTCAATTTACTTCAAGAGCTATATGAGCTTGTTTCTGAAAACTTGATCTGAATATGCTGACCAAATGGCCTTATGAAAATAAACGCTATTTTTGGGCCTTTTAATATCCTTCAAAGTGGTAAAAAAATACAAAAAGGAATCCGAAAAGTATCAGCTATAGATTTTTGTATAAATGTTTCCATTTAACTAGAAAACAAAACAGTAGAAAAAATTGCTCTTCAAATTTTCTGTTATTTTTCGTTTTATTTGCTAAATAGAAGTTATAAAAATGTATTTTAACCTCACCAATATGCGAAATATTTATAGCTATTTAGATTAAAGCTTCTACTTAAAAATTAAACATCAAGAAATAATGGAACTAAGTGGGAAAATAGAATTTGGTGTCTTTTTCGAATGTCCTTCTAAGTGGACATCGGTAGTGAAAGGGTTAAAGTAAAGAAACACATTTTTGATTTAAAGAAATTGTCCTTAAATTAACTGAAATATTGAAACTTTAGATTTAAGATAAGAACGCTTCAAATATAGGCTAAGACTTATTTTAAGGATTATACGTCTTTGGTTCAAAAAGGTTTTTTTTTTTTTTTTTTTTTGGAATTAAGAAAACATTTTTATACCCTCCACCATAGGATGGGTGTATATTGACTTTGTCATTCCGTTTGTAATACGTCGAAATATTGCTCTAAGAAACCCATAAAGTATATATATTTCTGGGTTCGTGTCCGTGAAATTCTGAGTCGATCTGAGCATGTTTTCCGTCCGTCCGTCTGTTGAAAATCACGCTAACTTCCCGAAACGAAAAAAAACTATCGACTTTGAACTTGCACATAGTAGGTTGTTTTATTAATGTTAGCGTCGGATGGTATTGCAATGACGCGCCATACGGATTCCACTTTTACGTATAGCCCCCATATCAAAAGGGACCCCCAAAAATTTGGCTTTGCCGATTGCTCTTAAGAGAAGCAAAATTTTCATCCGATCCGCTTAGAAATTTGGTACATTGGTGTAAGTATTATGTCTCTAACAACCACGCAAAAATTGCGTCTACATCGCGTCCATAATTACTATAGCCCCCATATTTAAACGATCACCAGATTTGACCTACGAACCTCTTGGAAGACCAAAATTCAATCTGCATTTCAGTTGATATTTTGGTACTTAGTTGTTAATATATGGCCCAAACACCCATGCAAAAATTGTCGAAATCGGTCCATAATTATATATAGGGCCCCATATAAAACCGATCCCCAGATTTGACCTCCGGAGCCCCTTGAACTGAGAAAAATTCATCCAGATACGGTTTGAAATTGATACGTGGATGTTAGTATATGCGTATCCACCAACATTGCAGCGAATGGTTCATATCAGTCCATAATTATATACAGCTCCATATTAAACCGATTCCCAGATTTTACCTACCTGTGCCCTTTTGGAGAAGCAAAAATTCATCCGATCTGGTTGGAAATTTGGTACGTGGTGGTAGTATATGATATTTAACAACCATGCCAAAAGTGGTCCATATCAGTCCATTATCATTATTCAGCCCCATATAAACCGATCCTTGGAGATTTCGGTTTTTTGGATTTTCTTGGAGAGGAGCAAAATTTTCATCCGGTTGAAATTTTGGTACATTGTCTATTTAGTCTGGTAAAATGGTCAATTAGTTATATATAGCCCTCAGATAAATCGATTAAACCCAATCACAATTAAAAGGTGGTCCATATTCAAGTTCATAATTTCTATATAGCCCCCATATAAGCGATCCCCACACCCTCAAAAAAATCGCTTTCTTTAACATATGCTTCCAAACATATTTTTGCAGGAAGCACATTATTTATTTGCATACTGCCGAAACATTAATATGTTTGTTTTTATGTTGAACATATAATTATATGTTTGGAAGCATTTTTAGCCAAAAATATTATATGCTTGGAAGAATTTTTTTTCACAAACACGGATTGTGCTCAATTCCCTAACATACTCGTAATTTTTCACTTTCACGAAAATTTTTTAGTTATTTTGAACCTTTTCTCTGTAATACAAATAATGTTGAAGAAATTATTCCTTTTTATAAATTTTTTTAAATTTTTACCTTTCGCCTGCACGGAGAAATCGAACTGAGGACCATACAGTTTGTAAGCCAACACACTATTCACTTGGGCTTATAACCGGGGGTTAAAAGCTTGTTATAGCCACCAGTAGTAATTATCGTTTAAGTTACATTTATATAGCATAGGTTTGCCAGCGCCCACGAGCCATGCAAACATTAACATTATTTAACAGGAAACATTTACATTTGTTTGCCACGTTGGAGCAGTGTGTTAGCATGTCTTGGCTTGCATGCAAAGGCGTCGTGGGTTCAATCCCTGCTCCGACGAACATTTTTGTTGTTTTTTTTTTTTTTTTTTTTTTTTAATTTACAACATTGTATATTTATACTATATTAATTTTTTTTAATGAACTTTTGAAATGCTGCTCTTATTAAAGATTTATTAGGTCAGTAACAGTTGCTTTGATATTTAAAACGAAATTTGACTGATTTTTTTGGATAAAATATTATCTTTTTAATTGCCAAATATAACAATCTTGTAATAAAAAAACTGTTTTTGTACAAAACTTTAAAATTTGGAACGAATTCAAAAACTAACAAAAGAAGAACGTGGAGTCGAGTATAAACATACATACATAATTTTATAATATAAACATAAATTTATTTAGGAGTGAACAGTTTTTTATTCCTTTCCTTTTTATTTTTCTTTAATAATTCATTTTAAAGAAAATAAACTTTTTTAAATTGTTTTAGCTGTAAAACTCGAACTTAATGCCCGCCTTTTTATATTTGATGGTGTCCGTTCAACTTCCTCGTGGGACTACTCTTTAAATAAAGAGGAACTAAAGGTTTGTTTTTTTACATTTTACTGTTGATTTTTTCACTATTTTCCTCCTTATTTCATTTTTACGTCCCAACTCTAAAAGAGTATAGTGCCCCTTTCGTTATTTTTATGAAGACCCCTGATTTCTTTTAACGAACCAAGAAAAAAATGATGTGCCCATTAATGGCCAAAATGATAAACAAAACACATGTCCACACATTACATTAAATGCTTGCTCTCAAGGCGAAAAACATAAGCTGTTTGGTTTTTCAAATGTCTATTCTCTTGGTTCAGAATGTATATTCTCTTTATTCAAATTAAATATATTTAGACTTCAAACATATCAAATTTTTTTGGCCTATCATAAAACAGTTTCCGAAACAACATACAAGCGGTTTTTCACAGAAATTGTTTCTCTTTTGACTTTTTACTGTGTTATTATTGATATCTTTCGTCAACTTCTCCGGTTTCCATCTCTATTTCTCTCTATTACTCTCTCTGTCGCTTTGAATAAAATATCACAACATATGTATGTTTAGTCGAAATTTTGTTAATTTATTAATATGTTTGTATCACACATATGATTTTGATGAAACATTGATGCCCCAAACATAAATATATTCTAACATATTAAACGTAGATGTCCAAACATTTAGTGTTACGTTTAGGAAACATTACATGTTTCGCCATTTAAATATATTGTGGTTTTAAAATCGTGCCCGAAACACATTTTGTTTATATCGGAACATATGAAAAACATATTTTTCTAACAGTGCATATGTAAATTTCCATGTCGATTCGTAATTATTTGTAAACTTACCTATTACATACCTTTTTTGTCTAATATATACCACGTATGGATTAACTCACAATTTTAGAAAACGGTGCTTAAGAAGTTTTTAAGACTACCACAACCCCAAGTAACTCGATTGTGGATGACAGTCTTTCGTAGAAGTTCTACCAATCCATGGTTGGAGGGTACATAGATTCGGCCTGGCCGAAATTACGGCCGCATATACTTGTTTACTTTGAAATATCCGTTTAATTTAGATTATGTTTGTACGTTGAGTACCTTGTATTTAATTAAAACTCCGAAATGAGAATGAAAATTTGATAAAATGTATCCTAATTTTAATTTTTATAATTAATTTAAAAATTTAAATTTTATTTTAAAGACGCCGCATTCTTTGGCTCTGGAATCAATAATTATTAATGAATCAATAATCAAATCTTTAGCATCCAAGTAAACTTTTGTTTGAGTGGGTATAGGATGTTAATGGGGAAAAAATGATTTAGATTTTTATACCCTCCACATGGATGGGGGTATATTAACTTTGTTCATTCGTTTTGTATTAACACATCGAAATATTGCTCTAAGACCCATTAAAGTATTATATATTCTGGATCGTGGTGAAATTCTGAGTCGATCTCTAAGGCATGGATCCGTCCGATTTCCGTCTCGTCCGTTTCGGGCTGTCCGTCCGTCTGTGAAATCACGTCTAACTTTCGATACGAAACAGCTATCGACTTTGAACACTTGGCACAATGTAGTTTGATTGATAGTTTAGGTCGAGATGGCTATTGAAAATTGGGCCATAGATCGGCCACTTTTACGTATTAGCCCCCCATATAAGGATCCCTCAGATTTGGCTTGGGAAGCCTTCCGGAACAAAGTAATTATTCGATTCGGTTTGAATATTTGGTTACTGCGTCGTTCAGTATATTCCGCGTCTCTAACAACCATGCAATAAATCTTGTCACATTCGGTCTCATAAATATATAATAGCCCCCCCATAATAAACGATCCCCAGATTTGCGCTTGCGGAGCTCTTAGAGGAGCAAATTTCATCCGATCCGGTTGTGAAATGTTTGGTTTACCTATGTTTAGTTATACAGGTTCCTAACACCATGCAGAAAATTTGGTCCACATCGGTCTCATAAATATTTATATAGCCCCATTATATAACCGATCCCCAGATTGTTGACTCGCGAGCCTCTTTGGAACAGAAGCAATACTTTCATCCGACCGCGATTGATAATTTGGTATATGATGTTGGTATATGGTCTCTAACAACCATGCAAAAATGGTCTCATCGCGTCCATAATTATATATAGCCCCATATAAACCGATCCCCTGATTTTGACCTCTCGCTGAGGCCCTTCAGAGTAGAAGCAAAATTCATCCGATCGCTGAAAATTGGTACATTTGGTATGGTTATATACGCGTTCCTTAAATCAACCCTATGCAAAAAATTTGGTCCAAATCGCGTCTCATAATTATATATAGCCCATATAAACCGATCCCCAGAATTTTGCTGCTGAAGCCTCTAGATGAGCAAAATTTCATCCGATCTCGTGAAATTTAGGTACTATGTATTGGCTATATGATCTCTAACAACCATTGCAAAAAATTGGTCCTCATCGGTCCATTAATTTTATATAGCTCCCATATTAAACCGATCCCAGATTTGAGCCTTGTTGAGCCTCAGGAGAAAAATTCATCCGATCCGTGCTGAAATTGGTATTTTGCATTAGATATTCGGTTATGTCTCTAACAACCAGTGCAAAAAATTGTGTTCCATATTCGGTTCCATAAATATATATAGCCCCATATAAACCGATCTCCCAGATTTGACCTTGGTGAGCCTCTAGGATAGAAAATTTCATCCGATCCGGCTGAAATTTGGTACATGATTGTTGGTATATGGTCTCTAACAACACCCATTGCAAAAATTGGTCCATATCGGTCCTTAATTATATATAGCCCCCATATAAACCGATCCCACAGATTTGGCTTGTGGAGCCTCTAAGAGAAGCATATTTCATCCGATCCGGCTGAAATTTGGTACCATGGCTGTTGGTGTATGGTCTCTAACAATCCATGCAAAAATTGGTCCACAGCGCGCCATAAATTATATATAGACCCCATATAAACCGGATCTCCCACGATTTGGCTTGCGAGGCTCAAAGAGATAGCAAATTTGCCATTCCGATCGGCTGAAATTTGGATACATGATGTTTAGTATATGGTCTCTAACAACGTTGCCAAAAATTGGTCCACATCGGGTTCATAATTTATATATAGCGCCCATATAAACCGATCCCCAGATTTGGGTTTGCGAGCCTTCAGAGAAGCCAAATTATTTTATCCGATCCGCTCTTGAAATTTTGTACTATAATATTTGGTATATGGTCATCTAACAACCGCTGCCAAAAATTTTGGTCCACATCGGTTCATAATTATATATAAGCCCCCATATAAACCCGATCCCCAGATTTTGGCTTGCGAAGTCTCCAAGAGAAGCAAATATTTTCATCCAATCCGGTTGTAATTTGGAACATTTGTCCATTATTACGGTCCATGAATTATATATATGGGCCCCATATAAACCGTTCGCCAGATTTTGACCTCCGGAGCCTCTTGGTAGGAGCAAAATTCATCCGTTCCTTCAGAGTAGGAATGTGGTGTTAGTATTATGCGTCGCTAACCAAACCATTAACCAAATTGTGCCAATCACACAAAAATTTTGGGTCCATATTCGTTCATAATTCATGGTTGCCACTAGAGCAAAATAAATCTACCAAAATTTTATTTCATATTAGAAAATGTTGTTCAAAATTTTATTTCTAGAGAAAATTTTGTCTTAAAAATTTTTATTCCGGTTCATAATAAATGTCATCATTATCAAAAATTTTAATTTCTATTAGAAAATTTTGCTCAAAATTTTATTCTATAGAAAATTTTTAGTCAGAAATTTTATTTCTATAGAAAAATTTTGTTCAAAATTTTATTCGGTTATAATCATAAGTTGCCCACTCGAGCAAAAATAATCGACCCAAGGATTTTATTTCTATTTAGGAAAATTTGGTTCAAAAGTTTATTTCTATATGAAAATTTTGCTTAAAATTTTATTTCTGTAGAAATTTTTGTCAAAATTTTTTTCTTTTCTATAGAAATTTTGTCAAAATTTTTATTTCTTTATTAGGAACAATTTTGTTAAAATTTATTTCCATAGAAATTTTTTAATATTTTTTTCTGTTTTAGAAAAATTTTGTTCAAAATTTTTATGCTACTTTTCAAACTGAATTATATACGTATTGGATCGATCTTTTTTGATTTTAAATATATACCAACGTATGGACATACAATTTTAGAAGATGTGTGTTTAGGAGGTTTTAGATACCTTGCCCATCGGACAAGCCGTCTACCGCAACTTAAGTAATTCGAATTATAATTTTATTTCCATAGAAAATTTTTTCAATAATTTTTTTTCTGTAGAAAATTTTTGCTCAGAAATTTTTATGTCTACTTTGTCAAACTGAATTATCATACGTATTGGAATACGATCTTTTTTTGGATTTAATATATTTACCACGTTATGGACATACAATTTAGAAGATGGTATGTTAGGCAGGTTTTAAGATACCTTGCTCATCGGCAAGCACAGCGTTACCGCCAACTTTAAGTTAATTCGATTGTTGGATGGCAATGTTAGAAGAAGTTTCTACGCAATTCCATTGATGCAGAGTACATAAGCTTCGGCCTGGCACGACAACTTACGGCCTCGTATATACTTGTTGATATTAATATTTGCAATTTGTCCTGAAAATATAAAAATACAACAAACCACTATGTTCACTTTGGAGAGTTTCGCTAACTCCGAAAATTATATTTGTTCGATTAAAAAAAAAATCGAAAGTCAATGTGATAATATTTTCAAAGACGCCAGAGGTAGATTTGGAAGATTACAAAAAGATGTCTGGGACTTTTCGATAAAAAGTCGAGTTCGATGTTGATATCAATACTCCTTTTACGGATTATTTCCAGATCATTACCTACATGAAGATTCGTCAACAATTTTGCTGATTTTTTTAAACACCATCAAGGCCTTTGGCAACTCTACCTATATCATTATAAAGATTTGTGGTGCAAATATTTTGTCATTTGTAGTCTCATAGGCAAAACATTGCGAGTTTGGCAACACTTCGTGTCAGCAACTCTAAAATATAGTAGATATTGTTTGGCTATGACCGATTCATCCTGTTATAGTCTTCCGGCTATGGACTACAATCAGAATGACCTTCAGGTTTCGCTTGACGAAAGTTAGTCATGTCGCCCCAGCTCTATTCGAAACAGTGATTGACAACCTAATGAGTGGTTGGTTTCATGTGATATTTTCTTCACTTGTTTTCCGGAAAAAAATAATAAAAACCCTTAATATCACTCCAAACTTTTTGTTTGAATGCTTTGTACAAAGGTTAGCAATTAATGAATTTTTCCACTTGAAGTTTTTTTGATTACAGTGCCTTGTTTGTGTTGCCCAATTTTCGGATTGCATTGAGGCACTTGTCCTTGTATGTTTTTTTTTTTGGGGCCAAAACAATGAGTAATGGCATGGCGATGCTCTTATTGGCGCCATTTATATGACCGATATTTGTATATGCTAAAGGGCGTGT
>PGFW01042417.1:0-15244 GCA_003123925.1 Haematobia irritans | reverse complement strand
ATAAATCCGTCAACTGTCAGATTAGCTGTTTAGAAATGAGAGCAACCTGAAATTGGTTGTCACACTGTATGGTATTGTGATCTGTTGGCCAGCACCTCAGGCTGTTTTCCTGACTCACATTCATCTTGGTAGACCAAGTCGTTTTCATCGTATCGACTTTTACTGTAGTAACATATCTTCGTACCCATAATTAATTCCCTAATTGGTCTCAAATATCTCTTTCCAAGTTGAGCCAGATCCTTTAGCATAATTTCCCGAATATAATGGGGGTTTATTAATCACCTGATAAGCATGGACGGTGAAATCGGATTGGGCTGTTCTCTTTTTTATCTCACAACACGGTGTCGTCCTAACATCTTCAAACGCAAGATGAAAATGAGCACCTCCCAGAGCAAAGGTTTTTTTTGTAGAGAGAAAAAGAAAAATTTTTCTGTAAAAATTGTTGTTTTCTCGGCCCAAACAGGAAAATGGTTTTGTGGAAATCAGATACATAATACCGAGATAATACACTGTTTGCGTCTACAGTTCATCACGCAAAATTTTTTTCTTCCTCTAGGAGGATGCTCATAATTCTTCGCTGGGTGCATGTAGGGGGCCCTGCTCCTATTCGACAGAAGATTTGGCTCTCAACTTCAAACCCCGGTTAATGAAATTCCACCGACTAAGCTCTAGTTTCCTTTTTCTACACGAATTGCTTATGAGAATCAAAAAGTTGACTTTTGGACCTTTTTATAAAACAGACCTTTTTTGATTATGTCTAATTTAGAAGGAACAAATCGACTTTGCTAAAGTCGGTGTTTTTGTTCTTTCCGTAGATTTTTTTCTATAATTTGAAAAGCCTTTTTTTTCGATTTGATTAAGATTGGACTTGCGTTTATTGAAAATTCTTAGACGAAAACTTATTCCTTTCATAATTCCTCAAAAAGATCCCAAATCCTTCATTTTTTCGTGGGCAATTGTTGTCTCGGTCTGGGCTGCATACAAAATCGTTCTAAGGCACTCTTCACATCACTTCCATATAGGCATTACAAGCCAACCTTCCCACGATGCTAACTTGGAAAACTGCAACACAATTAAATATTTCTAGTTTTATGATATACTTAATAAATCGTACATTGTTCGTAAATTTTCAGTACGTGTATACAAAAGAAAAGAATCAAAAAAATAGAAACAACAAACTATAATCTTGGCACCTTTGTTTTTGTGCCTTGTTTCTTTTTCGAATTTGATTATATCTGATAATATGGTCATATGACCGCATGTTGAAGTATAAAGCGACTGCCCTTATATGGCCGAATACTCATCATCTTCTACTACTTCCTCACTCCTACTTTTTATTCCAAACTTGATGGCAGGAGTAGCCATATTGATGATTGATCAGCATTGTATTATACAGGTTTATTCCATTGTTTTCCAGGTTGTAAGTTTGTTGTGAATTGGTTGAGTGCATGAAAGGTAGAAAGTAGGAAATTGCCAAAGTGAGAAGATTGCATCAATTAATCTCTCCATATTTCCTTATAACGAGGAAATAAGATACTCTCAAGATTTCACCAAAATTTCAAACTGAATCTTTCTATTACGGAAAACTATAAAGATAAACTTTTAAAGTTTCTAAACTCGGTGCTTCGCGGCGAATGAACCAAAAAAAAAATGTATTTTGAAGAAAGATAAATGATCAAACTTATATTATGAAGAATTAAAGTTAATTTCTTTTAAATTGTATAATATTTCCGACATTTTTTGTTTTTTGAATACAATTTAAATAAAAAAAAGTACCTTTCATTCCATTGCAGCCCGAACCATGGTAATTGAGCAGACACGAAACAAATTTCATAAACTTATATTTTGTATTGCGCTTTAAGAAACAAATATGACCGTGTGAACTTGCGAATGACCCTTTACTTTTAATATCTACCGCTATATCTCTGGAATGATCATTGAGCCAAACTGCAAGTAATAAAACCATACCCAAAGACACTGCATTGTTTTCTAGCCCGCATCACTTACTATTTCGAACATCCCTTTAGAGGTAAATCTGAACTAAAGAAAATATGTGAGTGATGGCAAGGGAATTGGAAGTTTGTTGATTATGTTTGCATTTCGAGAACAACTTATTCATCGTTTCGTCAATCAAGGCGATGACATGCAATGAACCGCCTTAATACGGCTTTAACCACTACTTCACTCTGTGAATAATGGCACGAGATGCCAAAAAGAAGCTAATTATAGACATCGAACTTTTCGACAAAACAGAGCCGCCTTCAAGCCTCGCTAGTCATCATCATACATAGTAGGAGCCCCAATGAGCTTATGGAGAGATGAAGGAGAGGAAAGAAGGAGGCTGCAAGAGATAACCCGTCAGTCAAAATTGAACATTAAGTGGAAAGAAACGCTGGTATCCTACCCAACACAAACAATTCATTCATTCGTGCCATTTATTTATTATTCAGTTTTTTTTAATATTTTCCTTCTTTGGCTGTTGGAATATTTGACCCCAAAGAATAAGAATTTAATTTTTTTCCTTTGGGCCCAAATATCCCCCAATTACGACAATTATCTACTTTGATGGTCTCCTCTCAACAACAGATAATGATCAAAAAGGGTATAATATATGAAAGATTTGTGGTTTGGGAACTATTTGAATAGATGAGAATCTCCTTGGTTGGATTTTTTTTTGGCCAGACTTTTGGGTTGACCCCTTCTAAAAACATGAACACTCTGTTCTAATTTTAAACAATGTATTGTTTTGTTACATAAAGAAATATATAGATAATAAATGCATGTGAAATTGGAAGAGGGATTTCTTGATCACTGTTTGCCACTTGGGCCCAAACAAAAAAATACCAAAATTTAAAGCCCACCTTTATTAAGAAAAAAGTATTTTGAATATTTTGTCAATTTTTTTTTCTAACCGAAATTTTTTTCAAAATTTAGTTTCTTATAAAGGAAATTTGTCAAAATTTTATTTCTTATAGAAATTTATCAAATTTTTATTTTTTATAGAAAATCTTTAAAGCAAAATTTCTTATTTTTATAGAAATATGTTTTAACAAAATTTATTTTCAATAGAAAATTTTGTCAAAATTTTATTTCAATAGAATTTTTGTCAAAATTGGTATTTCTATAGACAATTTTTGTCAACATTTTATTTGTTTTTGTTTGTTTTCTCTTCAATCATTATTGTTGTTTTTGATTTCAGCTTAAAACCATAAAGTTGACTAAACTACAAGTGTAGCTTAACAGAAGGAAAATTATGCTTGTCAAATTTATTTAGGCAAAGCCCTAGAGACTCAAATGGTTGGATTAACAGCTGTTTTCTGGAATTACCAGACATTCCTCCATGCAAGCAATCCTCTACTTGCAGGAAAACTATGCAACCATTATCAGAATATAATTCGGGTAATTCACTCATCCAAAAGTGAAACTACACTTGAACCTTCCGAAAAAAAGGTTTGATAGTCGGCTACTGCCTATAACAAAATTTTTTATATGTTTTTTTTTTTTTTTTCTATAGAAAGTTTATCAAAATTTTATTTCTATAAAAGAATTTTGTCAAAATTTTGATCTATATGGAAAATTTTATCAAATTTTAATTTCTATAAAAATGTTGTCAAAAATTTATTTCTATAAAAAATTTTGTAAAAATTTATTTCTATAGAAATTTTTTTGTCAAAATTTTATTCTATATAAAATTTTATCTATTATGGAAAATTTTATGCAATTTTTATTTCTATAAGATAAATTTTGTCAACAGTTTATTTCTATAGAATATTTTTGTCAAAAATTTTTATATCTATAGAAATTTTTGTCAATAATTTATTCTGGTAAACGGAATTTTTGTCAAATTTTATTTTAAAGAAAGTTGTTGTCAAAAATCTTATTTCTATAAGAAAAGTTTGTCCTAAAATTTTATTTCTATATGTAAAAATTGTCAAAATTTTAAATTTCTATAGAAAAAGATTGTTGTCAAAATTTTTATTGTCTATAGAAAGATTGTTGTTTATGCAAAAATTTTATGTTCTGTAGGAAAAATTTTGTTAAAATTTTGTGTTCTATACGGAATATTTTCTCAGAATTTTACTTCTATAGAGAAATTGTGGTCTCGAAATATTTATATTTCTAGGACGGAAAACTTTGTCCAAATTTTTAAGTTTCTAAAGAAAATTTTGTCAAAATTTTTATTTCTATATAAAATTTTTTCTCTACATTTTTATTTCTACACAAAAAATTTTCTCTAAATTGGTAAGGTTTCTATATAAGAAATTGTTTCTGAAAATTTGTGTATTTCTGATGAGAAATTTGTCAAAATTTATTTGCTATATGAAAATTTGTCAAAATTTTATTTCTATAGAAAATTGTTGTCAAAATTATTTTTGTTTTTTTTTTTTTGTTTTTTTTTTTTTTTTTTTTTTTTTTTTTTTTTTTTTTTTTTTTTTAGTTATTTCTTAAGAAAGTGTTCTCGAAGAATTGTATTTCTGGATAGAAAAGTTTGTCCGATACATTTTAATTTCTATAGAAAAGTTTGTCCAAATTTTTATTTCTATAGAAAAATTTGTCAAAATTTTATTTCTATTAGCATATTTTTGTCAAAGATTTTATTTCTATAGATATTTTTTGTCAAAATTTTATTTCTATAGATATTTTTGTCAGAAATTTTTTTATCGATCGAAAATGTTCTCAAAATTTTATTTTTATCGAAAATTTTGTTAAAATTTTATTTCTATAGAAAATTTTGTCAAAATTTTTATAATTTCTTAAGAAAATGTTCTTCAAATTGTATTTCTATGAAAAGTTTGTCGCAAATTTTAATTTCTATAGAAAGTTGTCCAAATTTTATTTCCTATAGAAAATTTTGTCAGAATTTTATTTCTATAGTTATTTTTTTTGTTCAAAATTTTTTTCTATAGATATTTTTTTGTCAAAATTTTTTTATCGATCGAAAATGTTCTCAAAAATGTTTAATTTTTATCGAAAATTTTGTGAAAATTTTATTTCTATAGAAAATTTCTCAAATTTACTTCTATTAGAAAGTTTTCTCAAAAATTTTATTTCTATAGAAAATTTTGTTCGCAAATTTTATTTCTAAAAGAAAATGGTTGTCAAAAATTTATTTCTATATAAAATTTCTCTACATTTATTTCTACAAAAAATTTCTCAAAATTATTTCTATAGAAAGTTTTCTCAAAATTTTATTTTCTATAGAAAATTTCGTCTCAAAATTTTATTTCTAAAGAAAATTTTGTCAAAATTTTATTTCTATATAAATTTTCTCATAACATTTTATTTCTAGCCAAAAATTTTTGTCAAAATTTTATTTCTATAGAAAATTTTGTCAAAATTTATTTCTATAGAAAAAATTTTGTCAAATTTTATTTCTAAATAGAAAATTTTGTCAAAAATTTTATTTCTATAGAAAATTTTGTCAAAATTTCGATTTCATAGAAAAATTTTGTCAAAATTTTTATTTCCTAATAGATATTTTTGTCAAAAATTTTTATCGATCGAAAAATGTTCTCAAAATTATTATTTTTATCGAAAATTTTGTCAAAATTTTATTTCTAATAGAATTATTTTCTCCAAATTTTTACTTGTATAGAAAATTTTCTCAAAAATTTTATTCTATAGAAAATTTTTGTCAAAATTTTATTTCTATTAGATATTTTTGTCAAAAATTTTTTATCGTATAGTCTTTCTCAATTTTATTTTTATCGAAATTTTGTCAAATTTTATTGTTTTGAATATTTGTCAAAATTTTATTTTTAGAAATTTTTGGTATTTTTATTTCTATAGACAATTTTCGTCAAATTTAAATTTTTATGATAAATTTGTCACATTTATTCCATATAGAAAATTTTGTTAAAATTTTTTATCTATATTTTTACATTTATTTTATAGAAAATTTTCGTCAAAATTTTGGTCAAAATTTTTACTAATGGAAATTTTTGTCAAAATTATTTTTTATTTGATATTTTATTTATTAAAATTGTTATTTCTATAGAAATTTTCGTCAAAACCTTAGCTTCGCTAGAAATTTTTTTCTCAAAAATTTTTTATATAGACTTTTTTTATATATATCAAAATTGTATTTCTATAGAAATTTGTTATTTATTTCTACTAGAAAAAATTTCAACACTTTATTTTTGTAAAAACAATTTTGGCAAAATTGAATTTTGATATACTTTAGAAAATTGAAAGTACCTTGTAAAAATCAGCCATTTTTGATAGAATTCTACCAAACATGCATCCGTGCTCTTAATAACTCTTTTTGTGCAATAGCCTGCGAGAAGGTATGTGGTTTGAATGTGTATTCCTCTCTAGATGACTTTTTTAAACTATCCCTGAGGAATTATTTTAAAAAGAAAAGAGTACGAAAGAAGATGTCACACGAACTCTTAGCTGTAGCTCAATGTCTCAAAATAAAATCTTACCTTTTGCTGCCATATGTAAACTAATGCCAGTTTCTCAAATTTTCTATAATTTGTAGACTTTTCCATGCTTAAATATTGACACTTGCACACACACACACACATTCATAAGTAAATTTCGCAATAGTAACATCATGTTGGAGACATGAATCCCCAACTACCCTACCATGCCAAGCACATGCTTGTTTGCTCATTTTTTTAGGGTTCATTTCGATATCATTTGTATTCACATCCAAGCCATGTAATTGCGGATTACGCTCGTAATTCCCCTGAACTTTCTGGCACTTCCCATCATCATCCAGCATTACCATCATCTCATGGGTTCGCGTGGGCCTCAAACATGATTACATTGGGCCATGACAGCAACAACAACAACAAAGAACATGTCAGCAGGCATACACCAAACGAATCGCCAATGAATTTTTGTGTACAAAAAATTTTGGCAGTCATGGCATTCGTTGGTGTTTTTGTTATTGTTGTTGTTTTTGTGTTGAGGTCCTGTACCTTTTTTTCCAAGCAAACGATACAACTAATTTACAAGTTCAAATACGACGACGACGACAACAACTACGACGAACGCTGAACAGATTTACAATTTTAAATAAATTCAATGATTATTTCCTCCTCCGCTTCTTGCTCCTATTCTTCCTGCTTCAACGCCCATGTAAGACGATGAGACCGACAATGAGAGCAGATGAGAAAATAAGAGTCCTGCTTACTCGTTGTTGTGAATAAAGCCATACCCTGGCAGGCCGCTACTCCTCCCATAACAGCCACCCATTGTGGTGAAGGAATCCCATACAAAATCATGATGGATTCCATCCATTAACGGAAGGCACTACCGGCACAGCAGAACGACATGCTGTGTGATCTTCAAATGAAAGTCAGCAGTCAACAGACAAAAAAAAGAAATCAGAGGAAAAACAAGTAAGGACATCAAGCTGAAGGGCATGCCGAACAGTCGGGTACTACAGCGAGCAATGTGTACGATGAAAGGAAATTATTTCGTGGCAAAGATAAAATTGGCATGTGCTGAATGCTTGGTCGAGCTTTCTGGTTGGCTCTTGTTGGTTGGCCTCCAATGATATTGGTCGCTTGTATGGGGGCTTCAGTCTGGCTGGTTGGGTTGTTTTGGGTTTACTTGATGAATTGCAGTGTGGTGTTGTTGTCGCAGTGGATACTAAAATGGTGGCGTTGTTGACGGACAACTACGATAGCTTGGATGAAGGATTGCGTGGGTGGTGGCCTATATTTGGGCTCTTCCAGACAATGTTAGGCAAAGAAAAGCTTAAGCATTAAGTACTACAACATAGCATACAAAGCAAAATAAAACAAAAAAGAAAAACAAACAGAAACAGAACAGACGAAACCCCTAGAACATCAGGAACAAAAGAACTACTAGGAGAAAAGAGGCTTCATCATCAGCACCGATTTAAGGGGATGTGTAATGAGGTTCTAAAATTGAGAAATCTTCTAAAATCTAGGGAAAATCTCAATTTTTCGACTTTTAAATATTTTTTAAAAAATGGTAAAGATTTTTCGAGCACTGTAGTCTTTTTGGAAAAATTTGGGAAACTCTGCTTTTCCAAACTCAATTAAATTTTAGCTAAAATAGGTAAGCGAATTCTTCGCTTTTTGATCGTTAATCGACTTTTTAGACTTTTTCTCAGGAATTTTCGATGTAATTAAATATGGGGAGAAAATTGTTTAAAATTTGGGAAAATCCCGGATTTTCGACTTTTAAATATTTTCGAATGTAAATTTTCCGACTTTAGCGTGTTTAAATAATCGTAAAAGTCGAAAAATTTATCCATTCGAAAATATTGTAAAAGTCCGAAAATCGGGATTTCCCAAATTTTTAAAAGATTTTCTCATATGTTAATACATCGAAAATTTTGAAAAAGTCTAAAGTCGATAAGACGCGATCAAAAAGCGAAGAAGTTCGCTTACCTATTTTAGCTAAAATTTAATGAAAGTTGAAAAGCAGGGTTTTCCCAAAATTTTCAAAGAAGACGTAAAGTGTCGAAAATCTACCAATTTAAAAATATTTAAAGTCGAAATTGGATTTTGCCGTAAAGATTTTAGAAGATTTTCTCATTTTAGACGCTTTTCATTACAATCCCTAAAATCGGTGGTGATGATGAAGCGCCTTTTCTCCTAAGTAGTTCTTTTGTTCCTGATGTTCTAAGGGTTTTCCGTCTGTCTGTTCCTGTTGTTTTTTTTGTTTTATTGGCTTGTATGACTATTTGTAAGTACTTAATGCTTAAGCTTTTCTTGCTAACATTGTCTGGAAGAGCCACAATATAGCCACCACCACCGCATCCTTCTCCAGCTATCGTAGTTGTCGTCAACAACGCCACCATTTAGTATCCATGCGACACAACACACACTGCATTCATCCAAGTAACCAAACAACCAACCAGCCAGACATTGAAGCCCCATAACAAGCGACCAAATCATTTGGAGCCAACTCAACAAGAGCCACGCAGAAAGTCGAGCCAAGCATTCAGCCAACATGCAATTTTTTAATCTTGGCCACGAATAATATTCCTTGCATCGTAAACATTGCTGGCTGTAGTACCCCGACTGTGGCATGTTACAGCTTTGTGTCCTTACTTGTTTTCTCTCTGTTTTCCTTTTTTTTTGTCTGTTTGACTGCTGACTTTCATTGGAGCAGCACAGCAGTGTCGTTTGCTGTGGGTAAGTGGCCTTGGTAATGGATGGAATCCATATGATTGCTTGTTGGATTTCCTATAATGGGATGCTGTTATGGGAGGAGTAGCGGTGCAGGGTATGGTACACAAACAACGAAGTTAGGCAGGAACTTTTTATTTTTCAATTTGTCTCATTGTGTCTCATGCGTCTCTACTGGGCGTTGAGAGGAAGAATAGAGGCAGAAGGAGAGGAATACATCAATGAATTTTTTAAAATTTGTAATCTGTTCGGTTGCGTCGTAGTTGTTGTCGTCCGTCGTCGTATTTGCAATTGTAAATTTAGTTGTATCGTTAGTTGAAAAAGGGTTACAGGACCTCACACAACAGACAACAATAACGAAAAACACCAAACGAATGCCAATGACTGCAAATTTTTGTACCAACAAAAATTCATTGGCGATTCGTTTGGTGTATGCTGGTGCTGATCTTGTTGTTGTTGTTGCTGTCATGCTCCAATGTAATCATGTTGAAAGCCCACGCGAACCCATGAGAATGATGGGTAATGCTGAATGAGTCAATGGGAAGTGCCAGAAAGTCAGGGAATTACGAGCGTAATCCGGCAATTACATGGCTGGATGTGAATACAAATGATATCGGAAAGTGACCCTAAAAGAATGAGAAACAAGGCATGGTGTTGGCATGGTAAAGGTAGTTGGGGATTGTCTCAACATGATGTATCTAATTGCGAACGTTACTTATGAATGTGTGTGTGTGGTGTGCAAGTGGGTCCAATATTTTAAGCATGGAGAAAGTCTTACAAATTAAGAAAATTTGAGAACTGGGATTTAGTTGGGTACATAATTGTGGGCAGCAAAAGGAAGACTTTTATTTTGAGACCATTGAGTCACAGCTAAGAGTTCTGTGACATCTCTTCGTACTTCTTTTTAAATAAATCTCAGGGGAGAGTTTAAAGTCATCTAGAGAGAAACACCATTCAAACACATACTCTTCGCAGGCTAGCACAAAAAAGAGTATTAATGAGCAGGGATGCCATTGTTTTGTAGAATTCTATCAAAATGGTAGATTTTTTACAAGGTACTTTCAATTTTCTATATATCAAAATTCAATTTTCGGCCAAAATTGTTTACAGAAAATAAAGTGTTGAAATTTTTTTCTATAGAAATAACGATTTAAACAAAAATTTTCTAATAGAAATACAATTTTGACTAAAATTTTATATAAAAAAATGTCTATAATAAATAAATTTGAACAAATTTTCTAGCGAACTAAGTTTTGACGAAAATTTTCGTATTAGAAATGAAATTTTCAATTAAAGATAATTCAATATAAAGAAAAATTTGACAAAATTTTCGCATAGAAATAAAATTTTGACCAAAATTTTGAGAAAATTTTCTATAGAAATGAAATTTTGTGAAAAAATTTTCTATAGAAATAAAATTTTAACAAAAATTTTCGTATAGGAATAAAATGTTACAAAATTTTTCAAATAAAAAATTAAATTTTGACCGAAAAATTGTCTATAGAAATAAAATTTGGACAAAATTTTCTAATAGAAATAATGAATTTGACAAAATTTTGCAATATACAGATAAAATTTTGAACAAAAATTTTCGAGTAAAAATGAAAATTTTGAGAAAATTTTCTATAGATAAAAAATTTTTGGACAAAAATATCTATAGAGAATAGAAATTTTGACAAAATGTTTCTATATGAAAATAAAATTTTTGGAGAAAAGCTTTTCTATAGAAAGTAAAATTGGAGAAAATATCTATAGAAAATTAAAATTTTGACAAATTTTTCGATAACAAATAAATTTTGTGAAGAACATTTTCGATCGATAAAAATTGTTTGAGCAAAAATTATTCGGTATAAGAAATAAAATGTGTTGACAAAATTTCTATAGAATATGAAATTTTGCAAAATTTTCTATAGAAATAAAAGTTTTGACAAAAATTTTCTATAGAAATAAAATTTTGACAAAATTTTTCTTATAGAAATAAAATTTTGAACAAAATTTTCTATAGAAATAAATATTTTGACAAGAATGTTTGGTAGAAATAAAATGGTAGGAAATTATTATATAGAAATATAGGATTTTGACAAAATTTTCTTTAGAAATAGAAATTTGGACGGAATGTTTCTATATGAAATAAAATTTTGAGAAGAACTTTCTTAAGAAATTAAAATTTTTGAGAAATTTTGGTAGAAATAAAGATGTAGAGAAAATTTATAATTAGAAATAAAATTTTGACGAGACAGGTGTGGCTTTAGAAATAAAATTTTGGACAAAAATTTTCTATAGAAATAAAATTTTGAGAAGACTTTCTAATGAAGAAGTAAAATTCTGAGAAAATTATGTCTATAGAAATAAGATTTTGCACAAAATTTTCGAATAAAAATAAAATTTTGAGAAGGGCATTTTCGATCCGATAAAATTTTTCGAACAAAAATATCTATAGATAATAAAGATTTGTGACAAAATAACTATAGAAATAAAATTCTGACAAAAATTTTCTATAGATAATAAAATTGGACAAACTTTTCGAGTATAGAAATAATAATTTGGACAAACTTTTCTATAGATAATACAATTTTGAGAAACATTTTCTTAAGAAATAAAGATTTTGACAAAAAATTTTCTATAGAAATAAAATTTTAACAAAAAATTTTCGATAAAAATAAAATTTTGCAGAACAATTCGATCGATAAATAAATTTTGACAAAAATTATCTATAGAAAATAAAACTTTTGACAAAAATATCTATAGAAATAAAAATTTTGAGCAAAATATCTATAGAAATATAAATTTTTGACAAAATTTTCTATAGAAATAAAATTTGGACCAAACTTTTCTATAGAATAAAATTTGGACAAACTTTTCTATAGAAATACATTTTGAGGAACATTTTCTTAGAAATAAAATTTTTGATCAAAATTTTTCTAAGAAATAAAATTTTGACAAATTTTCTAATAGAAATAATTTTGACAAAATTTCTAACAGAAATAAAATTTTCAGAAAATTGTATGATAGAAATAAAATTTAGAGAAAAATTTTTGGTTAGAAATAAAATGTAGAGAAAATTTATATAGAAATAAAATTTTGACAAAAATTTTCTTTAGAAATAAAAATTTGGACAAAGTTTTTCGTTGAATAAAGATTTTGCAGAAAATTTTCTAATAGAAGTAAAATTCTGGAGAAAATATTCTAATAGAAACAAAATTTTAACAAAATTTTCTAGCAGAAATAAATTTTGATAAAAAATTTTCTATAGAAATAAAATTTTTGACAAATTTTCTATAGAAATAAAAATTTTGACAAATTTTTTCATATAGAAAATAAAATTTTGAAAATTTTCTATAGCAATAAGATTCTGACAAAATTTTCTTTAGAATAAAATTTTGACAAAAAATTTCTACAGAAATAAATTATTGAGCAAAAATTTTTCTATAGATATAAAATTTTGACAAAAATTTCTATAGAAAATAAACTGTTGACAAAATTTTTTTAGAAATAAAAATTTGAATAAATTTCCATATAGATAAAATTTTATTAGAATAAATATTTTGGACAAAAATTTCTATAGAAAAAATTTTTTACAAAATTTTTTTATAGAAATAAATTTTTGACAATTTTTATAGAAAATAAAATTTGATAAAATTTTCCATATAGATAAAATTTTGAACAAAATTTTCTGATAAGAAATAAAATTTTGATAAAAAACTTCTATAGAAATAAAATTTTGTTTAGGCATAGCCGGACTATCATAACCTTTTTTCGAAGGTTTCAAGTGTAGTTCACTTTGGATTGATGAATACGCCGAATTTATCTGATAATTGGTTGCATAGTTTTGCTGCAAGTAGAGGATGCCTGAATGAGGAATGTGGTAATTCCGAACAGCTGTACATCCAACCATTTTTGGCAAGTCTCTAGGGCTTTGCCTAAATAAATATTGACAAAGCATAATTTTCCTCTGTTAAGGCTACACTTGTAGTTTTAAGTCAAGTTTATGGGGTTTTAAGCTTGAAATCAAAACAACAATAATGATTGAAGAGAAACAAACAAAACAAATAAATGTTGACAAAATGTCTATAGAAATCAATTTTTGACAGGAAATTTCTATTGAAATAAAATTTGATCAAAATTTTCTAATGAAAAATAAATTTTGTTAAACATTTTTCTATAAAAAATAAATTTTGTTAAAGATTTTTCTATAAAAATAAAATTTGAATAAAATTTTCTATAGAAATAAAATTTTGAACAAATTTCCTATAGAAATAAAATTTTGAAAAATGTTGCGTAGAAAAAAATATTGACAAAATATTCAAAATACTTTTTCTTTATAAGGTGGGCTTTAAATTTTGGTAGTTTTTTTGTTTGGGCCCAAGTGCAAGTGATCAGAAAGTCCTCTCCAATTTCACATGATTTATTTCTATATATTTCTTAGTAAACAAACAATACATGTTTAATTAGAACAGATGTCATGTTTTTTAGAAGGGGTTTCACCCAAAAAGTCTGCAAAAAAATCCACAACCAAGGAGATTCTCATCTATTTCAATAGTTTCCCAAACCACAAATCTTCATTATTATACCCTTTTTGATCATGTATCTGTTGTTGGAAGGAGACCATCAAGTAGATATTGTGCTTTGGAGGATATTTGGGCCAAAGAAAAAAATAAAATTCTTATTCTTTGGGTCAAATTTCGCAACAGCCAAAGAAGGAAAATATTTAAAAAAAACTGAATAATAAATAAATGGACGAATGATATGATTGTTGTGTGTGTGGTAGGATACCAGGCGTTTTCTCCACTTTAATGTAAATTGCTGACGGTTATCTTTTGAGCCTCCTTCCTTCCTCTCCTTCATCTCTCATATAGCTCATTGGGGCTTTCCTACTATGTATGAATGATTGATAGCGAGCTTGAAGGCGGCTCTGTGTCGAAAAGTTCGATGTCTATAATAGCTTTTTGCATTCGTGCCATTATCACAGAGTGTGGTTAAAGGTATGGCGGTTCTTGCATGTCATCGCCTGATTGAACGAAACGATGAATAAGTTGTCCTCGAAACATGCAAAGCATAATCACAACTTCCATTCCCTGCATCAACTCCATTTTCTTAGTTAGTTTACTAAAAGGGATGTCGATAGTAATGAGCGGGCTAGAAAACAATGCAGATTTCTTTTGGATTTTTATTACTTGCCAGTTGGCTCAATGATCATCAGAATATAGGCGTAGCTAATAAAAAGGGTTCGCAAGTTCACAACTGGTATAATTGGTCAAAGTACAAAATATAAGTTATGAAAATTTGTTTTCGTGTCTGCTCATTACATGGTTGCTGCAATGGAATAAGAACTTTTTTTTTTTCTTAAATTGTATTCAAAAAGCAAAAAATGTCGGAAATAATTATAAAATTTTAAACAGAATTACTTTAAATTCTTCATAATTATAAGTTTATCAGTTTATCTTCTTCAAAAATACATTTTTATTTTGGTTCATTCCCGGCGAAGCAACCAGTTTAGAAACTTAAAATGTATGCTTTATAGTTTTTGCCGTAATAGAAAGTTCAGTTTGAAATTATTGTTGAAATCTGAGAGTATCTTTGATTTTCGCTCGATTTATAAGAAATATGGAAGATTATATGGGCAATTTCCTCTAACTTTGGCATTCCTACTTTCTACTTTCCATGCACCTCAACCATTCACAACAATAACCTTACAAACTGAAACAATGAATAACCTGATAATAACAATGGCTGATCAAATCAATCAATATGCTATCCTGCAATAAGTTGGATAAAAAGTAAGGAGGAGAGTAGTAGAAGATGATGAGTATTCGCCATAAAAGGCAGTCCTTTTTTCAATATGGGCATATGCCATATTTCAGATATACAAAAGTTATCGAAAGAAAAAAGGCAAAAACAAATTGCAATATATTTGTTTCTTATGTTTTTTTTTTGTTTTTTTCTTGTATTGTACTGAAAATTTCGACAAGTACTATAATTATCATAAACTGAAATATAATTGGTTGCAGTTTTCAATGTTAGCAATCTGTGGGAGGTTGGTTGTAATGTCTATATGGGTATTGAAGAGTGCTTGATACGATTTGTATCGAGCGCAGACCAGAGAAAACATGCCAACGAAATGAAGG
>PGFW01042396.1:5457-16434 GCA_003123925.1 Haematobia irritans | reverse complement strand
ATTAATGTTTTGGCTGTGCTAAAACCAAAAATCTACCACAATACTAGGCCCTTAATGCAGGCATATGGATCAGTATAATCATTAAATAGTTCAATTCCAAAGTAATAATGATTTTTTGATATACCTCCTATGTTGTATTATTGGCGTTGAAATTGAAGCCCGTAATATAGCAATCCTTAAAACCATTTTTCATTTAAAATAAATTTGGTTTAGAACTGAAAACAGCTAAAAAAAAGTAGGAAGAAAGTTGAGAAAAACAAAATAAGTATATACGGCCTAATGTTCAGCCTGGACCCACAATCCCTGAAAGTTTTGAGAAAATCGGAAAAATTTAGATTTTGCTCTTTTGTTTAGAAAAGGGAATTTCCCTTCCTCGATTAAATATTGAACAATCAAATAGGGTTTTTTTTTGTCTAAAGACAATCCTAAACTTCTCGAAAATTTCAAGAAAATCGGGACAGTCTTCTTCAAATTTTCAAATGTCGGAGCAGAAAAATAAAAAAAGCTGATTTTTTTCCTAAAACCCTCGCTGAAAATTTCAAAGCAAATCGAAAAGCTTTAGCACAATTTTCAAAAAGTCGGACAATTTTTGAAAACGAATAATATACGGCCGTAAGTTTCGGCCAGGCGAATCTTAAGTACCCTCCACCATGGATTGCGTCAGAAACTTTCTTAAAGAATTGTGGCATTGTGGTATACTTACGGTGGCCATACGTGGGTATATATTAGAAGAAAACAAGTATATACGGCACGTTAAGTTCGGGCCAGGCGAAGCTTATGCTACCCTCCATCATGGATTTGCGATTAAGAAACTCTTCTAAACACTCCCATCCACAATCGAAGTTACTTAAGTTCGGTAACGCTTGCAATGGCAAGGTAGTAGACATAAAAGTTTGACAAAATTTTCTACATTAAATAAAATTTAACAAAAATTTTCTATAGAAATAAAATTTCACAAAATTTTTATAGAAATTAAAAAATGTTGACAAAATTTATTTCTATAGAAAGAAAAATTTTGACAAAAATTTCTACAGACAATAAAATTTTAACAAAATTTTCTATTAAGAAAATAAAAATTCTTTGGTAGATTATTTGTGGCTCGAGTGGCAACCATTGATTATGAAACCGAATTAAAATTTGAACAAAATTTTCTATAGAAATAAAATTTTGAACAAAATTTTCTTATAGAAATAAAATTTTGCAAAATGATGGAAAATTTTATTTATGAAAACGAATAAAATTTTAACAACATTTTCTCTAGGGAAATAAAATTTTGACAAAATTTTCATATAGCAAATAAAATTTTGACAAAATTTTCTATAGAAATAAAATTTTTGGATAGTGTTTTTTTGGCTCTAGTGGGCAAACCATGATCATGAAAACCATATGGAACCAATTTTTGTGTGATGGACCAATTTTGTTATGGTTTTGTTAAGGCGCGACCATTATTACTAACCACCACGCTTTCCTAATTTGAACCGGCATCGGATGAAATTTGCTCCTCCAGTAGGCTCCGCAGGTCAAATCTGTGAGATACGTTTTATATGGGGCTATATACTATAATTATGGACCGATACCATTGGACCAATTCTGCACGGTTGTTAAAGATCATATACTAACACCATGTTTCCAAATCTTATAACCGGCTTGGATGAAATTGCTTCCCTCTTGGAGCACTTCGCAAAGCCAAATTTGGGGATCGGTTTATATGGGGGCTATATATAATTATGAAACCGATGTTGGACCAAATTTTTTGCATGCGTTGTTAGAGACTATTATACCAAACATCATTTACCAAAATTTCAGGCCGGCATTCGATGAAATTTGCTTCTTTTGAAGGCTCCGCACGCCAAATCTGGGGTCGGTTTTATCGATGGGGGTTATACTATAATTATGGGACCGATGTGGAACCAATTTTTGCATGATTGTTAGAGACCATATACCAACCACCATGCTACGAATTTCAGGCCGGATCGGAGAAATATGCTTCTTCTTTAGAGGCTCCGGAAGCCAAAATCTGGGGATTCGTTTTATATTGTGGGTTATATATAATTATGGACCAATTGTGCGACCAATTTTTGCATGGTTGTTAGAAGACCATATACCAACACCACTGCGTACCAACTTTCAGCCGGCATAAAAGGGCATTTGAAATTTTGGTTCTTGTTTTTAGGCTCCGCAAGCCAAATCTGCGGAATCGGTTTATATGGGGGTATATATAATTATTCGGACCAATGTGCCGACAATTTTTTGCCATGGTTGTTAGAGACCATATTACCAACACCATGTTACCAAACTTTCAGCCGGATCGCGGATGAAATTTGCGTTTCTTGTTTAGGCTCCGCTCAAGCGCCAAATCTGGGAATCGGTTTTATATGGAGGCTATATATAAATTATTGGGACCAATGTGGACCAATTTGCATGGTTGTTAGAAGACCATATACAACACCATGCTACCAAATTATTCAGCGGATCGGATGAAATTATGCTTCTGTTAGAGGCTCCACAAGCAAATCTTGAGGTCCCTTTATATGGGGGTATACGTAAAAGTGGACCGATATGACCATTTTCAATTACCATCCGACCATAACATCGATAACAACTTACTTGCCTGCCACAGTTTCAAGTCGATAGCTTCGGAGTTGCGTGATTTCAACAGACGGACACGGACGGACATGCTTAGATACGGACTCAGAATTCCACCTCACGACCCAGAATATATACACTTTTTGGGTCTAGAGCCAAATTTCGTGTGTTTACAAACGGAAATGACAAAAGTTAATATACCCCATTCCTATGATGCGAGCGGTATTAAGAAGTTATATATTTAGGGAAGTCTACAAATAATTACGAACCCGATTATGAAAAATTGCGCCGGTAATTAAAGAGCCACATTGAAATTATGTTAGGTCGCCTTTATATGGGGGCTGTATACAATTGATGAACCGATATGAACAATTTTTGTGAATGTGATTGGGGTTCTTATCTTAAGGCGTATCAAATTTCAACCGGATCGGATAAATTTTGCCTCCTTCTAGGAGGCTCCGATGGTCAAAAAACTGCGCTGATCGCCGTTTATTAAGGGGGTATATATATTTATGTTACCGATTATTGACCAACTTTTTGCATTGTTGTTTTAGAGACATAACAGTTTGGCTTGATAAGTCCCCGGTCTGCACACATAGATTGGCGTTCGTTTAGTATTTAAATGCATATTATTTTTAATATAGTACCAAACCTTTCAAACGATTTGCGTGTCAAAATATGGACAATTAGTAAGTCAATTAGTTTGTGAGATAGAGCAGTCTTTTTCGTGAAAGCAACTTTTTGTTATTGTGAAAAAAATTGGAAAAAAAAGGAATTTCGTGTTTTGATAAAAATACTGTTTTCTGAAGGGGAAAAAAATACGGTGGAAGCAAAAAATTGGGCTTTGATAATGTAGTTTCCGGACTCTGCCCCCGGGAAAATCACAATTAATGATTTGTATGCAAAATTCAAGCCGTGGTGAATGAAGCCACGGAGGAGGTGGAACGCGCAGTGGACGCCCGAAGAAGAGTGGCTTACGACGAAAACATTCAAAAAAATCCACAAAATGATTTTTGAATGACCGGTAAAAATGAAGTTGATCGAGATAAGCAGAGGCCTTAAAGATATCAAAAGGAACGTGTTTTGGTCATATCATTCATTCAATATTTGGATATGCGGAAGCTCTTGTGGCAAAATAAGTGCCGCGCGCCTGAGCTCACAAAAACAACAAGCTGTTTGATGATTCTGAGCTCGGTGATGCAGTCTGTTAACTCGTAATACCACCCGAGTTTTTCTGTCGGGCCGTGCTGATAATGGATGACAAAACAATGGCTCCATCACTATACCCTCCTGAGTCCAATCGACATGTCGGCTGAGTGGACAGCGGATCCGGTGAACCGTTCTCGAAGCGTGAAAGACTCAAAGCTCCTCTGGGCAAAAGTAATGGCCTCGTCTTATTTGGGATGCGCATGGAATAATTGTTTATCGATTGATCTTGAGGAAGGGAAAAACCATCAACAGCCTGAGACTATTATTATGGCGTTATTGAGAGCGTTTGAAGGGGGGCGGGCCGCGCGCGGCGGCGGGCCCGCTCGGAAATCGCGGCAAAAACGGCCACATATGAGAAGAAAAAAAGTGTTGTTTCCACCAATAACAACGCACAGCGTGCCACAAAGTCATTGAGAAACGATGGCAAAAATTCATGAAAGTGGGCGCTTCGATTTGCTTCCCCACCCACCGTATTTCTTACAGATCTGGCCCCAGCGACTTTTCTTGTTCTCAGACCTCAAAACATGCTCACAGCGGAAAAAAAATTTTGGCTGCAATGAAGATGTGATCGCCGAAACTGAGGCTATTTTGAGGGCCAAAACCGAAGGAATTTTACTACCAAAATTGGTACCAAAAAATTGGAAGGTCGTTATAATTCGATTTGTATCCCTCATTGAAGGCGAACTAGTGTTGATTAATAAAAAACGAATTTTTCTGACAAAAAATGTTGTTTTTCTTTGTTAGACCGGGGACTTATCAGCCAACTGCCCTTACATTCAAAACAATTAGTTATGCAAGTTTTCATAGCGATAGCCTTGTTTTCGGTTCGGAAGTTTTAGCGTGATTTCAACCGACGGACGGACATGCTTAGATCGACTCAGAATTTCACCACGACCCCGAATATATACTTTATGGAGTCTTAGAGCAGTATTTCGATGTGTTGCAAATGGAATGACAAAGTTATATTCCTATTCACCCTCCTTATTGGGTTGGAGGGTATACAAATTAGGTCCCAACTTCATAATTCCCCTAACACCCTCTGTTAAATTTCAAATTAATCGGTAGATATTTTTTTTGTACTTAAAAAGGCACAAGGACGGGCGTTACGCTCCCGACCATACATCGAAAAATGATAGTAGCTAAGTTCGTTATATAGGGGCTTAGACCTAAAATTGGACCGATATGGCCATTTTTAAATACCATTTGCGACTAAAAGTGATCAAAAAACCGGGTTTTCTCGGTTTTAAAACCCGGACTTTTTCCAAAACCAGTGGATGGTATTTTTTTAAACAATTAACCGGCATAACAGTTCAACCGGTTTTCATTTAAAACACGTTTTTTTTATTTGTCACAAAAAAATTTTCGGATAAATTACTAAAGGTTACATTTGTTTCAAATTTTCTGCCTCGTAATGTACGCTTTCATCTTATTTTAAGAGGTGCAGTTATTTAACAATACCGAGATGTATTGCATAAATTAAATTTATATTTTCAATGAAAATATAAAAACCGAAAGCTGGTTGTTAGAGGCCTTGAAAAACAACCGTGTCCACCGAAAATGGGATTTTCAAGAAACCAACAATTCGCATGTAGAAGATTATTCCGGTTCGACCTATATCATAATTAAACAATTGGCTTATGTCAAGTTTGGAAGTTAATAACTTGTTTATATTCTTCGGAGTTAACGTGATTTTAACAGACGGATGGACATGTTAGATAGTCCCCTTTCCTTTGGTGAAGCAGCGTACGAACTGGAATAATTCATATTTCATAATCAATTAACTTACCCAATCGATGGATATCACGAACCGCTTCTCTCTTTCACATCAATGGTTTCATCCATCTTGGGAGGATATTTTGCTTTTAAGTGTATTAATACAATTCGATCTTCTCCTTAGCTCTTTCCAGGCTATTAATTTACAGCTCCCCTCAAGAATCTGTATAAGAATATTGATCATTCTTGCCGGGGCCTTTAAATGAGATTGTTTTTGTAGCCATTGTCTCAATATGGCCAATCTCGGGAATTCTTGTTTAGAACTTTCGCCCTAATTCTTTATTTAGCAATTTTTTGTAATTCTTCGTCGAGAACTTTTATTACTTTGCCATGTTTACTTGAGCATAGAATAGTAAAACTGAATTAATAATAATAATTTAAAATAAAATTTAGCATCATTCTACTGTATGTCTCAATCTTATCAAGCAGCAATTGCTAAAAATCCTTGTCATTAACATTTGACTTCAACACACAAGAAAAGACTCAATGTTAACATTGATCATATAAGAAATTGTGTTCAAGATGGAGAATTAACATATACAAACGCAAAATACAGGCAATATTAACGCCATCTATTTTTTGGAAAAAATTCAATACAACTTTGATTGCCTTAACATGATTCTTAATACTAGGATTACACTTTAAACAAATGTTTCAATGTTTACTTTTTCTTTTTTCAAAACAATTATTGGACACTCGAGGTTTGTTGCCATTAGGCGTCAATGTCGAAATCAATTTTATTGGTGTTTGTTAAAGTTCGCCATTAATTAGTTGCTCATTTCAAAAAACATCATTTTAGTGTGCCGTCTAACAAAAGTAAAAAAAATTACTGTAAATTTTTGATTCTCATTGCCAATCGCTACACTGAGAAAAGAAAACAAGTGGAACCCAACCAGGAAGAAAAATGTTTTGTTAATTTTAGAAAATTAGAAAATCTCCACGCCGATATCACACAAAAATAAGTAAATATTTTTTTCGACCTAAAATTCAAGAAAATTTATTAGACATAATTAATTTTTTTTCACCTCTTAAGGCAAAAATTTTTTGGTAGTTTTGCAAGGAAAAAAAAATTGTTGAGTTCAAAAATTGCAAGAATGTCATATATAGTGCCATACCGAAGTTAAAGCATCAAGTGCGACATTTTTATGTTAAAATTTACAAATTTAAAGAAATAAATGAATTTTTGCTGAGAAGTTAGAATTTATTTAGTAAATTTTTATCCTTATTTTGATATAAATTTTCCCCCATTTTTAGTTCATTTAATTAAAGTACGCAAAAAATTTATTAGAAGTAAAGGAAACTCTTCTCCAAACATATTAATTCCATAAACTGAAACAAAGATAAAATTGGACTTTTTAGTGAAATAGAAGTTCATATTTTTTTGAGTGTGTAGTTTGATAATAATTTACCGGCTTTTTAAATTAATTTTTATTAAAAATTATTGAATATTCTAAAATTAATGAAATACAAAAAACTAAAATATTATACAGCTATTTTCTCAGTTCAGATTTAATCCTAAAAATCATTAAAAATAAAGCAAACTGATTTGTCTCTATTTCAGTTTTAATAGTAGCTTCATATTATATTAAATTTATTGTATAACATGTCGAAAGGTCACATTATACATCGGCTTTCAGCTGCCTCTAATCTGTTTATTTCAAAAATCAATGCGGCTTTTCTTTTAAAGCCTCATTCAAAGCTGTTTCGTTTAGACTTGACAAAACAATCTAACACGGCTATATTCAATGAGCAAACATTTGTTTCTGATAAAAATATTAGGCGCATATATCAACGACACTCAAGTCGGCACGGCGATATTACTCAACGAAAAACATATGCTCAGTTCATGGCATTGAGGTGTAAAAAACGTTTATTTGGACGTTTTACATAGACGTTAAATTAAACTTCTGGAAAATAAATGCGAATTATAGTTACCACATATAAGAATGGCTAAGAGTGGAAATTTCCAGATTTACGCCTCCAAAAAAATTTTCAAAATTTTATTTCATATAGAAACTTTTGTTGAAAATTTTATTTCTATAGAACATTTTTGTCCAAAATTGATATTTCTATAGAACAATTTTGTCAAAATTATCATATTTAGAAATTTTGTCAAATTTTTTTTCTATAAGAATAAATTTTTTTTTCAAAATTTTATTTCTATCTATGAAAAAATTTTGTCAAAATTTTATTTCTATGGAAAAAAATGCGTAGCCAAATAAGCAATGAAAAATGTTGCCAAATTTTTATTATCTATTAGAAACTTTTGTTGAAAATTTTATTTCTATAGAACTTTTGTCAATATTTTATTTCTATTAGAAAATTTTTTTGTTAAAAATTGTTATTTCTATAGAAAAAATTTGTCAAATTTTATTTCTATTAGAAAAAAATTGTGTCAAAACTTTTAATTCTAATTAGAAAATTTTGACAAAAATTTTATTTCTATAGAAAATTTTTGTCAAAAATTTTTATTTCTATAGAATATTTTGTTAAAATTTTAATTTCTACAGAAAATTTTGTCAAAATTTATTTCTAATAGAAAATTTTGTTCAAAATTTTATCCTCTATAGAAAAATTTGTCTAAATTTGTATATATGTAGAAAATTTTTGTCAAAATTTTATTTCTAGCAAATATTTTTCGCCAATTCGGTAAACTTTCTAAATAGTTTACGAATCTATTCATTATTTTATTTTTCCTTAAAAAGTTTTATTTCTTAGAAAAAAAAACTATAAAATTTTGTCAAAATTTTATTTCTATAGAAAATTTTGTCAAAATTTTATTTCTATACAAAATGTTGTCAAAATTTTATTTCTATAGAAACATTTTGTCAAAATTATTTCTATAGGGAAAATTTTAGTCAAAATTTATTTTATTTATCAAAATTTTATTTCTATAGAAACTTTTGTGAAAATTTTATTTCTTATAGAAACTTTGTGAAAATTTTTATTCTATAGAAAATCTTGTTTCAAAATTTTATTTCTGGTAGAAAATTTTGACAAAATTTTATTCTATAGAAAAATTTTGTCAAAATTTTATTTCTATAGAATATTTTATCAAAATTTTAATTCTATAAAAAATTTTGTCTAAATTTTATATATGTAGAAAATTTTGTCAAAATTTTATATCTATAGAAAATTTTGTCAAAATTTTATTTCTAGCAAATATTTTTCGCCAATGCGGTAAACTTTCCAAATAGTTTATGAATCTATTCATTATTTTATTTTCCCTTAAAATGTTTTTATAATCTTAGAAAGAAAAAAACTAATAATTTCAAAATTGGTTATTTCTATAGAAAATTAATTTTGTTCAAAATTTGTATTTCTTAAAAAAATGCGTAGCACAAATAAAGCCAAATAAAAATGTTGTCAAAATTTTTATTTCTATAGAAACTTTTGTGAAAAAGTTATATTTTATAGAAACTTTTGTCAATATTTTATTTCTATAGAAATTTTGTCAAATTTTATTTCTATTTTAGAAAAGTTTGAACAAAATTTTATTTCTATAAGAAAAATTTTGTAAAAATGTTATTTCTTATTAGAAACATTTTGTCAACATTTTATTTCTATAGAATATTTTGTCAAAATTTTAATTCTATAGAAAATTTTGTCTAAATTTCATATCAATAGAAATTTTGTCTAAATTTTATATATGTAGAAAATTCTTTCAAAATTTTATTTCTAGCAAATATTTTTCGCCAATTCGGTAATTTTTCTAAATTGGTTTACGAATCGATTTCTTAATTTTTAATTTTTCCTTAAAGTTTTATTTTTAGAAAAAATAAATTTATTAAAATTTTTGAACAAAATTGTATTTCTATAGAAAAATTTTGTCAATATCTTATTTCTATTAGCAAATTTGTTCATATCTTATTTCTATAGAAAATTTTTATCAAAAATTTTATTTCTTATATTTATGTTAGCCTGATACAGAACAGGTCAATTTGACGTCCAAATGCATTATAAAATCTAATTATAACAATTATTTTTTCGAGCTTTCATGGACAGATATATAGAGTTGAAAAAGTCTTGTTAATTATAAGCCATATGAGCCATCGGTCTAAACGTCCATCAAAGCTCGAAAATAATTGTATAATTTAGAAAATTTTATTTCTATAGAAAATTTTCTCAAAAATTTTTTTCTATATGAATATTTTCTTCAAGATTTTATTTCTATACAAAATTTTCGTCAAAAATTTATTTTATATACAAAATTTTTGTCAATATTTTATTTCTGGCATGATCTAAAAATAACCAACATTTCCGCCATTTTTTTATTATATATAAAACAGATAAATCTGATAATTACAAAAATTTATTCTAATTTACTACATGGGTTAGTCAACATTTAGCTTTCTAAAAGTTCCTCCAACACCAAATAAACCATCGATATCTAAAGGTTTGCCGGATCTCAATTTCTCATCCGTTCCATAATTGGCATTCGCTCTGAAGAATTCACGATATTTATCCCACGTTTTATCATACTCGGCAGCTGATTCCTGTACTAGAAGGGCAATTCACCACATCAATCCCTTGGTAAATATTGTGGAGTAAACTTGTGCATCTGTATCCAAATTGTGGCCCATAAACAGTGAAGCTGAAATGAAAATTTAATTAATAAGAATGTCAGTCAATATGCTATATATAGTATTTTCTAAACATTTATTCTGAGAAGAGATTGTGATCACCCTTAAAAATGTTTCCCTTGAAACATATTTGAGGTGTTCAATATTCCTTCTATACGTGCATATAAACATTTTGTAAGCTTCTATCCGATTGTAACCACTTCCAATCTGAAAATGTCTCTTTCAAAGTTTTTATCGTTTATTTATTTTAAACTCTCTCGTTTCGTTTTATTTTTTCACGTACAATAATTTGTTTTTTTGCTGAACCGAACTTATGGCTTTTAGCTCTAGCAGAAATATATACTTATCCCTGCTTTTTGCGCAAAAGAGGGTAAGTATATATTTCTGTAGAAAATACATAAGTTCATCACAAAAATACAAATTATTTGTGAAAAAAAAACGAAACGAGAGAGGTTAAAATAAAATAAAAAAAAATATGAAAGAGCCATTTTCAGATTTGGAAGTGGTTCAAAATCGGATTAGAAGCGTTACAAAATTTTATATGCACGTATAGAAGGAATATGAACACCTCAAATATGTTTCAAGGGAAACATTTTTAAGGTGATCACATTTCTTCTCAAATAAATGTTTAGAAAACTATATATAGCATATTGACTACATTTATTAATTAAATTTTTCATTTCAGCTTCATGTTATGGGCCACAATTTGGATAAGATGCGACAAGATTTACCTCCACAATATTTACCCAAGGATTATGGTGGTGAATTGCCTTCAGTACAGGAACTAGCTGCCGAGTATGATAAAACGTGGGATAAATATCGTGAA
>PGFW01042381.1:2981-17234 GCA_003123925.1 Haematobia irritans | reverse complement strand
TAGATATAGCTCCCATATATGGTATATGTGTCACCAAATTATTAAGAAACTTTTATAATATCCTCGTGTAAAACTCCTATAAATAGAAGTGTGCAGATACACCACATCGTATGAGATTTAAATTTATCTCCCAAACTTATTTTAATAATACTCGTACCAACCAACTACTCAGGTTTACTAATTCAGTAGGGTTTAGTTAGGGCATGCTATAGTCAATCCCGCCCGATTTGTAGTAATGTAAAAAATCGGGCCGGTCGGACTAATATCATGCCCTAACTAAACCCTACTGAATTCTAGTAAACCTGAGGGCAGCCAACCGTTGTGCAATGCCGTGAACACAATGTCGTGGGTTGGATTCCGCTTCGACCGAACACAAAAAGTCTTTTCACGGTGGATTATCCCCACCTCAGTAATGTTGTGACATTTCTGAGGGTCCTCAAAACTTCTCTAAGTGGTTTCACATCAATGTTGGAACGCCGTTTCGGGACCTTCGCTATCAAAGCGACGGCCCTGTGTCATATGGAGTTCTTAACATGGATCGGGCAGCCACTTCAGTGCATAGAGAGAGAAGGTCACCAATGTGGTTATTACAATGGATCTGTGAATAGTCTAAAGTGAGCCAGATTACATCGGGCGCAGCCACCTAACCTAACCTAACCTTCAGTAAACCTGGCAAGTAGTTGGTTGGTACGAGTATATATTAAAATATTTGGGAGATAAATTGCAAATCCATACGATGGATGTATTCTGCACCACTCCTCATTTTATAGGAGTTGTGCACGAGGATATTGTAAAAAGTCTTAACAACTTTGGTGACAGCATAACCATATATGGAGCTATATCTAAAATCCGATGCAATATAATACGGATATTGTGAAAACCGAAAGCCGTTACATCAACGCCATGGACGAACACTGTGCAACATTACCGTGATGATTTTTGTAAAAACTTTTCTTTTCATTTTTTTACCGTTCATCAGGGATGACAAATGAACTGTGAACGAAAAAAGCATTAGCGTCAGCTAGACAATTTCCTAGGGGCGGCTATAGGGCCCCTAGCTAAACTTTATGGGTTCAACTAAATAGTTTATTATTTCTTAAAATTGAATAAAAATAGACATCAAAATAAACTCGAGAATCAATTTATAATAAAGCAACTTAAAAGTACCCTACGGGAAAATGGTGCAAATTGCCCACTTGACGACCATATCACAAAAAAACTCTGTACACTGTGCTCCAGTTAGTTGCATTTTCACAGATTTAGCGGCCTTTTCATTGTAGCTCTGTTAGCTTTAACTGCCAGTTACAGAAAGTTTAAATTGCAAATATTTTCTCTCCGCATTAACTTTAACTGAAAAATTTCCCAGTTAGTTCCTAATGGCCTATGGAATATAAAGGCAAGATGGACAGCTTCGTCTGATAATACGGTTATAAAAGTTGGTTTGTAACGGAACACTAACGGCAGCCTTTATGAAAATGGGGGTTAGTGAAATAAAATTTATCAGAATAACCTTTTGTTTTGATATATTCAAAAAAAACACTTTTTTTTTCATTTTCGGGTTGCGATTAGAGTACCTCAAATTTGAAAGAGATTTCTAAGAGTTTGTCCGAGACGGTTCCTGAGGACCTGTTATGGAGTTGCTCTGCTAAATTGGTCCCCAGGAACGTGTCCTTTTGGGGTGGAGTCCAAGACGCGTCCTAAAATGAAGTCTTACTCCGTCAATGACACCAAACCCATGTTAAGGGGTGGACGGTCCCTTCCATAACGCTTTTGATAGGACTGCGACTGGTCATACCACACAGGACTAGTCCTGTACCATTCTGATGGTTGATCCATTTCCGTAGGGTAGTTCCACACTTTTCCCAGCAAAAAACATTTAGGGACTTGTTCTAAAGGTCACAACTTTAAAAGCAACTTCCAAAAAATGTCCTCACAAAAGAAGTTAAACTATTTAAACTACACAGGAGCCACGTGTGGTCAATGGTTAGCATGCCCGCCTTGTCCATACACAAGCCGTTCGGTGCGTTTCGATTTCCTGCTTCGACCGAAACACCAAAAAGTTTTTCAAGCGGTGGATATATCCCACGCATCAGTAATGCTTGGTGACATTTCTGAGGGTTCAAAAGCTTCTCTTAAGTGCGTTTCACTTGCAATGTGGAACGCCGTTCGGACTCGCGCTATAAAGGAGGTCCTTTGTCATCTGAGCTAACATCGAATCGGGCAGCAACTCAGTATAAGAGCAAAGTTCACCAACGGGTATATCACAATGGACTGAAATTAGTCTAAGTAGCCTGATACTTCGGGCTGCCACCATAAGCCTAACCAACCTAACTACACAGGAAGGTTTTTTTATTTCATTTTTATATTTTAATGCGTAATTTTTGTTGTCTTTTTCAAATAGTTTAAAAAAAGTAGTAAAAGAATAAATAAAATCGTGTACAACTTATTTCAAATTTTGCCTCAAAAATGCTAAAATCCATATAGTAAAAATCGATTAATACTTTGAAAAAACGTTTCAAACCAAGCGTCTAGAATGCCATTAAAAAATCATAACAAAGTTATACAAAGTATGTTATTTGGAAACATATCAAACAAAAATTTTAATTCCACCTTCAAAACACTGAATTTCACATCACACCTAAGAAGTGAGCAAATTCATTGCAACGTGTTGCTTGAAACGGTGGACATTCGTTCTCATGAAAAGTTCATATTACATTCATCGCCTCTCTCCGCCAATTTTGTACCACTTCCAGCACCCAAACAAGCAACATTTTCACTTCTTTTTTTGCAGCATTATTAAGATATTAATTTATGAAAGAAATAGTTCTAATCATCAATTACTATTTTTATTCAACCTAAACATAAGTTCAACACAGGCTTTATTTCATAAAATATTCAGACTTCTACACCCTCAAAAAAAAAATCGCTGTCTGCGTAAACTATATTACTCCCAAACATATTTAAGCTTCATAGCATGATAAATTTGCGGTAATTGCCAAAACATTGTATACTTTTGATTCTTCCAATATATGAATATTTGAAGCATATTGGACTAAACAATATAATATGTTGTTGGGTAAGCTCTAAGGTTCAAACATTTCATGTATTTTTCCATCCAAATTCAATAATGTTGCTCTTCCAAAAAACTATATGCTTCTTATAGTGATACATATAATATTTTGCGAATACATTTGAACCCAAAAATATTATATGCTTAGAAGAATTTTCTCCAAAGAAGATTGTAGTTCAAATTTTTTTTCCTGCCCTAACTTGTATTACTCCCTCACATTTTTCTCACTTCACCAGTCTTTTAGGCCACCTTTTTCTGTCCTAATACAAACATTTAGAAGAAATTTATAATTTTATCATTTTTTTTTAATTTTACCTTTTGCCGGGACGGGGATTCGATTAACAGCCGGACCACACAGTTTGTAAGCCAGCACACAACCACTGGCCTAATCGCTTAGCGTGTTATGCGTCATCAAGAGATAATTTATCGTTATAAGTTATATTTTATATTAGCATAGCTTTGCGGCGTTGCCACGAGGCCGATGCAAACAAACATTGATTAAACATACATTGTTGGCCAGCGCTGAGCAGTGGTTGGTCCGCTCCGCCAGCGCTGACAGGGGCAAACTGGTTAAGACCCTGCTTCGACCAACACCATTTTTTAAAATATTTTTTTAACAATATATTCCAGTATACGCTTCGCGAAGTTCCCGAAAAGGTGTTCAGCGAAATTGTATAAAGCTGTTGTTTTATAAAAAGACTTAAAGTCAGAAAAGAAAAAGTGCTTGATTTAACGCAAATGGGACTTGAGTCAAATCAAATATTATTGTTTTTATTGCCACAATAAAAATGTTAACAAATAATGTTTTTGATATACAAGTTAAAATTTCGAAGCAAATTCAAAAATCTCTGACAAGAGAAGAAAACGGAAGTCGCAGTATATATAAAGTATTTTTCCATAAAGAATCCTAAGGTTAACATAACCATTCAAAAGCACATTATATTTTAAAGTTCTAAACAGTAATTTCTAAAACGCACATAAATTTATCTTTGTCAGTGAACAAGTTTTGCCTATTCAGTAACACCATTTAATTTAGAAATACAAATTAAATAATGAATTTTTTATTAAAACGAATAATTTTGTACTATAATTTAATTCTGGGGGAGGAGCCCGGGGGTGAGTAAAGTTCGTCAGTGTAGTCACGGGAGGAGAGGGAGGGGCGGGGGGGGCGGGATGGTTGACCCGCTGGGGGGTGTACGATGTGCGTGTGTGGAAGAGGTCTGCTTGGTAAGAGAGAGGAAGGTAGAGGGCTGTAGTTCAGAGTTGTGTGCTGTGTGGATCTGTTGCGGCGCGCGAGCGCGATTGGTTGGAGAGTGAAGTGACAGGAGAGGGGGCTTGTGGAGCGGCCGAGAAGGGAGGTGGGGGGGGGGGGGGGGGCGTGTGAGAGTGTTGAGGTCGGGTGGGTTTTTGGGCGCGGGGCGTAAAAGTGTGGAGGGGAGGAATGAGATGTTTAGCGGGGGCAGAAAACTCGGGGGGAAGGCTGCGAAGCCCAGGCTCATTTTCGAAAAAATCCCGTTCAACTCCTCTTGGGACTCACTCATAATAAAGAGAAATAATCTTTGTTATAGATCTTCAAAGGTCGATACTTTCAATGCAGAGTCGTGTTGTCGTTAAATTAATTGATTATGACTTAAAGAAAATGGGTATCATAACATGAAAGAACAAAATTTTGGACTAAGCGTTCGACTTGACTTTTAAATAAATTCAAGAAAAAATTCTTTAAAATTACATGCGAATACCTGTCTTTAAATTGTTGCATTTTGCATCTTGACTTACAAGGCAAAAAATCATTCAAAAAATAGTATATGGTTTCAGATACGGTATTTTAAAGACATTTTTTACTTAAAACATACGCATAATTTCTACTGCGAAGTCTTGCTTTTTTTAACGGCACCATTTTATAGCATATGAAAAAAGCTGAAGAAGCGGAGGAAAGAAGGTGGGTACGAGTGGGCTGTGGCTGGTGAGAGTCGAGAGGTGAGACGAAGGACCGCGAGTGTTGAGCAGAGGGGGGAGAGATGGCCGGGGGGGAGGGGGTGTGTCTAAAACAGCATCCTTACTATGTATTCTCCGCTTTCTTTGGTTCGGAATCCAATACCAAAATTGTTAAAGTGGAAGCACACGAGAAGTGCGTGTGGGAACCGACGATGCGCGTGTGTGTCGGTTCGAGGGTGGATAGTCGCCGCTGTCGGGGTTAGTTTTTGGAGTGGAGAGGATGCGCGCTTTGAGAGGTGGTGAGAGCGGTGGCGTGTGGTGGAATATTTGACTTACTGCGTTGCGGCTGGAGCGTGGTGCGCGAGTGGGTTTGAACGAAACAAAAAAGATGCTGCCCGCTAATGCCGAAAATGATGAACAAAACTCATGCTTCTTTTTCAAATATTATATTTAATCTTGGTTCCGAAGAATTTTCTCTCCGAATTACTCATGTTTAAATATTTACTTAAGCATATACAAATTTTTGCGAATCTGGTATAACACATATGATATGTTTACTCATAATAAATGTAACGAGTGTGTAGTAGCGTGTGTGTATAGTGTGCGAGCAGCAGTGAGGATGTGGGGCGGGCGGTAGGAAGTTGTAGATGAGAGAGTTGTTCTGTGTGGTGAGTAGGTGATTGATGAGTTGTGTAAGTGCGGGCGCGAGGAGTTGTAGCGTGTGCGATGAGTGTTTATTCGAGCAGGTATACTTCTACTCTTTGTAAACACATATATGTGTAGTGGAGCTATGTGCGTGAGAGAGGTGTGGAGAGTAGTGGATGTTTGAGCAGGCCGACAGCGACGATGGGTATATTTACGAGAAAGGAGGTGCGAGGTGTGTGTAGGTGTCCCAAAACAATAATATGTTCTAACATATTAACATACTTATTTCCCAAAATCATATATGCATATTTTATAAAACATTATATGTTTGCACTCAAAAATATGTGGTTGTTGTGAAGAAGATTGGAGTGTGCCGAAGCAGGAGTGAATGTTGGGTATGAGCCAGGAACGATAGTGGAGAAAGCAGTCTTTTTTCGCCGGGGTACCGAGCAACCCGAATGTAGATGTGGCGGAGTGTGCGGAGAGAAGTCGTGTGAGTGAGAAGTCTGTGTGGGTGGGCGGTGGTGGTGAGGCGGGAGGTAGAGGGGCGATAGGGCTGGTGGTAATTGTTTAGTGGAAGAAAGGGGAAGAATCGGGGTGAGAATGTAGGGGGCGGTTTTCAAGAGGGGAGATTCGTGGGGGGGCGGCCTAAAAATTTTCTGGGGCGTCTATAACCCCCTCCCCAGCTGGCCTTCTACGCTTATGCTGAAAAAGCTATCTAAAAAAATTTACTTCTTCGAAGCCAAGCGACCGGTGCTAAAATTACATAATATCAAATTGTAAAGACTATTTAAAATATACGTATATTTAAAAACTTAGGACCCATTTTGACAATTTATTTTTAGATTTTCTAAAAAAAAAAGCTCTTTTTTTTTTTGTAAAAATTGTGAGGGCTGTCTAGTAAGGAAGAAGATTGTGTGGGGGCGAGAGGAGATGTGTGTGGAGGTTCCATAGAAATCTGCTGAGAATTTGATGTTGGTGATGAGAGAGAATGGGGTGGTAGAGACATTGTGAGTTGCCTGGTAGAGAGTGAATTTGTGTTCGAGAGGGGGGAATGGTCGGTGAGTAGTGTCGGGGTAGGGTATGAGGTGTAGTTGTCGGGGTGATGGGTGAGTAGGGTTTATTCTATAGAAAATTTGTCAAATTTCCTATTTCACATACAAAATCTTGCTTCAAAATTTTATTCTATAGCAAATTTTTGTCAAACTTTATCTTTAGGTGGTGTTACGATATACCAATTTGAAAACTTTATTTTTATAGGAAAATTTGGGTCAGAACTTTTTATTTCTAGTAGGGGACAATGTGTGCCAGAACATTTGGTATCTGTAGAAAACATTGCAGGAAGAGGTGGTTGGGGTAGGGGTTCTATTAGAAAAATTTGCCAAATTTTAATTCTACACGCAGAGAAGAAACAGATTGTCACAATCGATAGTCAAGAGCAAGACATAGTGATGAGTAGAGCTATTTTGCGGCGACCATGTAACATTTTTAACCTGCAACCTATGTTGGCCTCAGCTGAACAATGTTCGTAAGAAAATAATATTGTCCTCATCTAAAATGTTATTAGTATGAGAAAAAGAATTTTGTTTGAATGAAAAGGGGAGACAGAGGTCGAGCGATTGTTAGAGAGGGTGTGTGAGGGGGGTGGGGTAGTTGCATTAAAGAATGCTTTCTCCTCAGTTAACAAGAACATGTCACAACCTAAAAATGTTTTGATCTTTATGAAAAACTTTCCATTCGTCGGAAAAAAGGACGCACTTCGAGAAAAGAAAAGCACCAAAAATAAACTTTATTTTGTTCGTTTTTTGCTTTATTTATAAACTAATTCATTGTTTATTTCGCTATTTATAATGCCGTTCAAGCATAAACTATCATATATTTTGTACGGACAGCGTCTATGTCGTTAGTTTCAGATTTCAACCGGAGTGAAAGGTAATTATTCGCGAGTGAAGTTGGTAGCGATGGCGTGCCATCATACAAATGTAAAACGCAGAGCGAGTCATTCTGAACGTGGAGAATAAAAGAGGATATGAGATGAGTAGGCGCGATATTGACGCAAAACGATTGCAGGAGAGCGAGAGAAGAAGCATTCCAAGCAAAGCAGAGGATCGAGAGCGGAGCGACAGAGCTGGACGGGCGCGAGAAAGTGAGAGTGGAGAGAGTGCGTGGGGGTGGTGACGGGGGGGGGGCTGCGCGGGTCAATGTGGTTGTTAGTGTAAGAAGGTTGGTTTGCCGCCTGGGCAAAAGAGAGGGGGTTAAAAAGATTACAGGAGTGGCGAGCGGAAGGAGAAGAAAGGTGAAATGGCTGCGTTGGTATGCGCAGGGTTTAATGGCGTGTTCGGTAGAGCATGCGTGGATACCGGTCAGAAGCGCGTAGTAAAGATAGCTATGTTTCGCGGTGGGGTAGTGGAAAAGTAGAAAACGAATGGGGGGAGAGTGTGCGGAGAGAGCATGGAGTTGTGTGGCGCGCGGAGCCAGTTGGAGATGGGTTGTCGAGGAATTTCCGTGGGATCATGTTTTAAAATGAGTAAAGACATGGTGTGTGGCGGAATTTGAGAAAACCATGTAAATGCTGTATTGCCCGAGAGCAGGTGAGGAGATTTTTTCTGGCCGCTCGGGAAGAGGGACGTAGTTTGGTAGCAAAGGCAAGGAATACATGGGCGTGGTGGTGTCGCGGGGGGGCGCAAATTAGGGATTACGGGATGCTCTACGAAGTAGAGAGAGCGAGTGAGGAGGAATGGATGCCGGCCAAATCCATGTTCAAAGCGTGATGGCGGGGTGTTTTCTCCTGGGGGGGGGCGGGGGGGGGGGGTCGTGTATAGAAATTTTTTCGCCAACATTTTATTCCATAGGAATTTTTTCAAAAATCTCATATATTTATAGATAAAATTTTCAAAAATTTTATTTCTTTAGAAAATGTTGTCAAAATCTTTATTTCTCATAGAAAAAATTTTTCAAAATGTTTATTACTAGAAAATGTTTTGTCAAAAATTTTATTTCCATATGAAAATTTTGTCATAAAATTTCTATTCTAATAAAAAGTTTTAGGTCAAACTATTATTTCTATAGACATTTTTGTAAAATTTTATTCTTGTATGAGAAATTGCCAAAAATTTATTTTCTATATGAAAATTATTTCCAAATCGTATTATGTATAGAACATTTTATTAAAAATCCATATTATAGAAAATTTCTAAAAAAATTTTATTTACTATAGAGAAATTTTGTCAAAATTTTATTATCATAGAAAATTTTGTCAAAAGATTGTATTTCAAGTAGAAAGATCTACGAAAATGTACCGTCTCTTTTGCAAAACCTACCTATGCGCGAGCCAACGACCGGATTTGGAGGCATAAACTACAACAAAGGTGCACTTATCCGCTTTAGAATATTGGTTGGCGAAGAGAGACAAGCTTTCATTGTGCATAACCGTCAGAAGACGCTCATAGAAAAGTGTGTCGAAGATCGAATGCCGCCCACTGGAAACCTTTATAGTTCGTAGTAACCGGCGCACGTACGACTCGTGGTTTTGTAGGTCTTAGGTCCGCAATTTGGTATGACCAAGGTTGGACGCGCCGTGTAAAGTTTGCATGCCACGTGTATGTTAATGTGTGGGTGCAGGGATAGAGGGCGCCTATTAGTGTTTGGAGCGGAAGAGCGCCAGATTAAGCGCTACCCCGATATCAATAATCATTTTGCGATAACTTGTTCGCGGTAGAGGTGGTCGGTGTGATTATTATATTTGTTCGAATCAAATCCTTAAGGCGTGAGTTGATATAGCAGGCGTTGAATCGTGCGTTGATGGAAGCGTCTTGAGTATGTTTCAGTTTGAACACGTCTAGAGCGAAAACTGTTGCTTTGCGAAAGAGGGCAGAAGAAATTTAAGCGTCGTTCAATCAAGGCGGAGGCGCAGTTGCGGGCGTTGGTATGGGTAATTTTAACCTTAGAGGGGTATATCAAAGATCCGCAAAACGGCCAGGAAAGCTGTGTTGCAGGTCTGTGTTATCAAGAAGCCAAGGGCCAGATTAATGGATTTCGGTGTCCACTATAGTAAAGGCCAGCTCCTATTATTCCTTGCCTCAATCTATTTTATTATCTTCATCCATTAAAGATACTTTACACAATTTTCTTAGAATTTCGGTTAATTTTTTTTTCGAATCCTACAGAAAAAGTATAACAATGATTAAATTTGTTAAATGCGTTTTGCCAACTATTGCTTGCAGCAAGCAGTTCTATTTACATGATAAACATCATCGATTTTTCTTCTCGTCGTTCGAAAAAAAAAAAAAAATTTGACGTGCCTCCTTGTGAAGATGTCATCTGCCAGTCAAAAAACCAAATTAACAAAAACCAATCCGCAAAAACCAATTCAAAAGGTCTAAAGTACTGGGTTATTGGCCATAAAAACGATATCAGATAACAACTAAAAGAATTGCAGCAAATACGTCCGGTTCCGTCGTCGCTTACTAACAATAATTACTTACTCGTATCTTGTATTAAGATTTAATTGATTCAGTTTGTGTTAATCTTCAAAATGCTGCCCTATATTCTGAGGAATGAAGGGTGTTATCTAGACGCCTAAACCAACTCCTTTCGGAGATTGCAGGTTAAAGGCGGTTCTGTTTTGCCTAGTTTTCATTTGGGTGTCACAAAAATGTTTCCTTTTCGCATGGATGGATACACACAACACATAGCTGATCAATTATTTCTTTTGGTTTTTGGATTTTGACCGCAGTATAAAACTTCAGAAGGAAATGCTTCGCAATTTTGGGCCAGACAAGGATCTATTTAAGATTGGTAAGCACAGTAAGTCAACGATTAATAAAACTCTATTGACTATGATGCTCAAACACAAAAATGTAAACGCCGATGCATTGCAGAGAATCTTAAATTTCTTGAATGTGCGGCCAGATATAAAGCCATTCGATTATCCCATATCAAAGAATGAGTGTTATTTGTAACATATATTCGACTCTGACTCCAGAAAGACTTCGACTTACAGCAAACATGAAGACTTCCATTCTCCACTGAACTTGCGTGGCAACGATTTAAGACAATTTTAACCCAAAATTCTCTAATTCAAATCATCCCATAAACGATGTTTGCATAATTGGCCTTTCTCTATTCGATTGAGCTAAGCCTCATAATTCCGCAGGGTCTCCTTTAAGCAATCGTGCTTTCTGGAATAAGAAACACAAGGCCATTATCTCCCTCGTGCTTCAATATCCGATTATTTAAATGTTCATTTAATCATTTAGCGGATATTTGTATTAATAATAACTACTTAATTTACTTTCTGTATGAACTTTTCTTCCAGATGGCTTCAGATCTGCTGGAAACAAAACATGATAGAGACGCGCGTTGTTCTACAAGGCATCACGGGTCTCTACCCAGTAATAATCTGTTTCTTGATTACTCGTTCCGCAATTCACTCAGAAAACGATATCCGGGTCACCTATTAAGGAACCACTTGTCATTGGGATAGCTGTAACGATTGTGCAAGAAGTTTTCCGCAAACAAGTTATCAATCTCGGACTAGTTTGACGGCCACTCTAAGCCTATACAACAATTCCAAATGGATCTCTATTTCGCTTAAGACAAACAAAATGTATGAAGAAATGCAAGACCAAAAAAAATTAAAAAAAAAAATACGAAGAAAAACTTTAGTTAAGCAATGCACTAATTGCGAAATTCTATTTTTAACGTGGCTTCCGTTCTTAAGCGCCACCCAATCATTCCTAAACTATGCCAATAACAAATTTTTTTCAAATAGTTCATGCTTAGGGATTTCAATTTAGTAGAATCCGCTGGAGAAATTTTTCTAAACTTAAAGCTATACACGCTCAAAAATGTTGGTCTATATTAAACTTGACGTATTTCTTTCTAATTTGCCATTTAAAAAAACCATGAAACACCCCTCATTTTGAAGGTTGGTGGTAAGAATGTTGCTCCTATTTGTGATTTTCTTCTTGGAATGCACTCTTCAGTTGTCAAAATGCCCGTCCAAGCAAGAAGGATCAGTCGTATTCACTCAAGATTTTCCGCTCGCGCATCGGGCGAAAGAATCCGACGCTACTCCCACGCAAAGCTGGAAAACAGACTCGCTAAAAGTGCCAAATCAACCCGTTCACAAATGCTAATAAAGTGTTTGGGGAAATCGTTTGTCGCACAGCCAGGAAGTCTGGATCGGGGGGAAATCGAAAAACGGAAGCCGCTGAGACACAAAGAGATGTTGCCGGTAGTTTCCAAGCCGCAACCTAACTCTCTCTCTCCGTCTACAACGTGCCATCGAGCCAAAAAACGCAGCCGGGACGTATCGACTTACAAGAAAGGTAGTGGACTCCAAATCGCACGATGATAAACAACAATACGGAGCGGCCCATAAGCAGCTGATCCGAGGCTGCTACCACGATCGATGCTGACGAAGTTTGACTGACCTGGGGATCATTCGACGACGCAAGCCTACGTCAAAGGCCGGACTACAAGCAGCCTTCCGGGACAGGAGTTTATACGGTCAAAAGGGAAGGTGGAAAGTAGCCAGATATTTTCAAGCACGATAAAACTGTCAAAGATCGCAAAGAAATACTCTGGCCTGTTGGCAACGCATCTGTACCTGATGCTGAAAAGGCAGCATTTCATAGCCCGGACTGTTCAAAACCAAGCAGAATTTACGTCGTGAAAAAGTGTTAATAAAGCTGTCTGCGCCGTTCCTGAATGAATAAACGGGTGTTCCATATACGCCTTTTGCCGCGATTGGGGCATCCTTGCCATTATAACGTAAAAACGGCCATGGTTATGTAACGCCGCAACAACGCTGCATGCATTCCAAGGAACAAAAAACCCTCCCAACACGCAGAGCTCACCAATTGAAAATACTGGGCTATTGTCAAGCGGAACCTAAAAAATACCAAAAAAACTGATAAGACGAGCAGCTGTTCAAGGCCAATACTGAGCATTCTCTGCGGCGAAGAAGGTGCGTCCAAAGTGGCCATGTACAAATCCTGATGGTCAGGTGTTCAAGCGTGCAGGCCCAGGCAATTCGGATTTGAAAGCGAAAGCTTTAAACTGAATACATTTTCCTGAAGATTTATTACTTCAAAAAGAAAATTTTAATTTGATTTTTTAAAATAATACGATTTCACCGATTTTACACGCGTTTCACTTGACAAATTTTGAGCCCGTAATCACCCTCTTAATAAAATTTTTGAAATTATATTTTAGACAAAAGTTCTATAAGAAATTAAAATTTTGAGAAAATTTTCTATAGAAATAAATTTTTGACAAAATTTTTCTACAGAAATAAAATTTTGACAAATATTTTTTCAAATGCGCGAATAAAAAAAATAAAAAAAAGTCAAACCTCATAATCGGCCTCATGTTTTTGAGGACTAAAAATTGCAATTTCAAGCAGAAATCGAATCAAGAACACTGTGTCTAGATAGCGAAACAGAAAATATTGCCCAAGATCATCTGAGTGAGGCTATACTAAAACAGGACCATACACAACAGCTAGTTGTTCCATTCGTGGCGTTACTGTCCGATTTCCTCTCAATCAGGCACATTGATATAAAAATTGCGGTATCCTGGAAGTCCAAGAAACCAGATGCACAGGCTCTGTCTACTTGATGGTCAACCTATGCACACTGATTTGTGGAGCCCAAAATACCCCAGCAAAAAAATCTGGAAAGTTTCTCGCAAACGGCCACACCCACTTCTACAAAGCATCTGTTCCAGAAGTCAATGTACTCCCAATGGCTTCTTTATTTAATCTACACAGGAAGCTTATTTTCATTAAATTTTTTATACACATGCGTTATTCATATTTTTAATGGGTTAAATATTTAACTTTTTTGTTTCAAGTTCTGGTTAGAAAAGCAGTTTTAAAGAATCATCAATAATGGTAAACATTATTTTAAAATTTTTGTTCGAAAAAAAAATGCTAATCATTCCTGAAAAAAATTGTGAATGGTTTGTTGAAAATATTGAGGTCGAGGGGCGTTTCAGACATTAAAAAATTGATAAAAATACTATAAAAAATTATTTATTTGACAAAATAGCACAAACTTTTTTTAATTTACATCCAAAATATTGGGGCTGATCCGATCACCTCCAAAGCAAGTGATGCAAAATTCAGTGCACCAGAAAATTGTAAGATTAATAGCCAAATTATGCATACATACTGTATCGTCAAAATTTTCTTATAGAATAACAATCTTCTAAAACAACATTTTCTTAAATTATTTAGTATTACGAAAGTGAAAAAAAAAGACCGTTTATGGGGCGACAAAGCAAACCCTATATTTACAAACAATACGATATCGTGCAGCCTGCCAATTTAAAGCCCTACATGAAACGTAACGTAACGTACATTCCGTACGTTATGTCGCAAGTTCAGCATCTTGTCTTTTAAATCGAACACAGAAGAAAAAGACAAGTAAGGACTATTAATGAGAAACACAGCGCCACAGCATAGACAGCCATATAAACCAAATCGGCGCCCAATTAAGTGCAAATTAAGCATTACTGGAAACGGAGCTCGCACAAACAACAAGGACCCATTGACTGCACACCCACAATTATTTATTGTATAAGTTGTTAAACAA
>PGFW01042373.1:19929-31585 GCA_003123925.1 Haematobia irritans | reverse complement strand
CATTGTGCGAATTTTAGCCGCCAATGTTGGAGTAAACAGTTAAACCTACTAAGGTCTTTGTATGCGGTACTGAAGGTGTCAATGAAAAAACTGCTATGGGAGCAGTAGGCCTAAGTCTCCGTATGGCGAACTGTGGACCAAAGATATCAGTGTGGGAATTATTAGCCCCATCTGACTTAAGTGTGCGGACCTTCGTTTGAGCCCGAACGATCTTCATTGTGGGAATGTTAGGCCCACTGCCTCAGTGAGGAACTTGTAGCGACTCTAAGCGGTCCCAGAGTTAGAATAAACAGGTCGCCAGGTAAACCTAACCCTAGGTCATCAGTATAGAAAGGTACCCCCAAACATTGCCGGCTTTTTAGTATTCGGAAACCAAAGGCCAATGTGATAAAAAACTGCATGTGGACCGAAGACTTCTGCTGTGGAAACTTGTTGGCCTCAAAGAAGTCAGTATGTGAACAGTGCGACCCGAAGCGTCGTAAGTTTCAGTGTCGGCAGATAACAGAACCTATGGGGGGGGGCGGGAGCCGGCGGGCGTAGACGGGAAGTGTTTCAGTAATGGTATCGGATGGAAATGTTAGAAACTGATTGTGAGCCTGCACTAATAGAAAAAATACGTTCCTAAATCGTGAACGCGACGCGAAACCAAAACCTAACCTAAGGCTCTTCATCCTATAGAAAGGTACCCCAATCTATGGTTTTAGTTATGGAACCAATAGCAATGTAAAAACTGTTATGTGGACCGCAAGGACTTTCTGTGTGAGGAATTTGTAGGCCCAAAGAACTATCTTGTGGTAGGAACAGTGCGACCCGCAAAATAGTCTTAAGCTTTCAGTGTTTGGATTAGTGTAGGCAGGTAACAGAACCTCATGGGGTTCGTATGGGATCGCGATGGCCCAATGTAGAAAACTGCTATCGTGAAGCTGCACTAATAGAAAAAAATTTACGCTTCCTAATCGCTGAACGACGAAAACAAAATTTAATAACGGGAAACGTTTACGGAAAAATCAAAAACGGAATTTTCACGGTTTCGGTCCAAGGCGTGACAATTTCATGAACGGCTTTTCGTTTTTTCTTTGCCGCCATGAAAAGTCTTAAATATTCGTTAGCATTCTTATGCGCAACTCCGTCGAAGGTGCAATGCGCTAAGGCTAACTAGCCGCCTATTGCGTGCAGCGCAATCTAGCGCTTCGAATCACGGTAGCGAGATTTTTATGTTTTTTTAGCATTCGTAACCATTTAGCGTTCTTAGATCATGCAAAGCTGCTTGTTTTTTGTCAACGTATGTGTCATTTTATCGTGTCAAGATTGACACTGCCTATTCTCCGTTTGACACCACATGTGTGTTGATTCACTTTCATTTAACGCGATCGTCTTGAAATGAGCCACGCGCTTCATGCATTTTTTCTATGGGGTGTCTAGAAACAAAGACCTCAGTGTGAAGAACTTGTAGGCCCAAAAAAGATTCTCAGTATTGGAACTGCAGGTCCGCAAGGGACTCACGCCACGGTTCCGTTCTAATTGGTCTTAAATTAATCGCGGAAACTTCTTCCCTCTGAATTTGTAACATTTAATTTGTTAGCAATTGACTCAGGTTCGGGATCGTGCTCTCCTCCGCTGTGATTGCAGAACTGTTCCAAGGTTTGTTCATTTTTGCCAATAAGTACTAGGTACTTGTGAGAACAGCTGCGCCCTCTTAATAACATTATTTCCGCGGTCTTTTTAAACATATCCATTTCGAAACTTGTCTAATACCTGTTCATGAAACACGAAATCGTCTCGAGACGAATTCGTTCGTCCTATAGTGAAACTTAAAATAACTTTAGGACATATACGGTGAAATCTCCAACTTATGCCATTGCAACTCATCCTTATGATTTACTATGGAACACCGCAATAATCGTGATTTGACAGACTCCAGTCGCCCGAAGATTATCAACGCAATGATTTTTGACGTTTTGTTTCGTCTCGTGGCGAACGAAAATTCTTATTGAACAGGCCAGCAAATCATCAACTAAATCCATCTCCATTCCTTGTCGGCAATTCAAGCTCAGGATCGGGCTGTAGTTTCTTTCCTCCGCATGATTACATATCTGTTAAGGGAGCTAATGCATCCATCGTCTGCTCATCTTTGCGTTCTTTAATTTGTCAATTCACCTAACTCGCTCCTAAATCATCAACTAGTTCGCCTTGCATAAATTATACACTTCTTAAATCCATCCGCATTTCTGCTCGGCAATCTGCGCTCAGCATTGGTGTGGTTTCTTTCCTCCCGCCTTATGATTGCAAAGCCTGTAAGGTAGCTAATAATCCATCGTCTGTTCATCTCTTGGCGAAGGTCTCAGTCTGAGAAACTGTGCGCGCTAAGTATTCCTTTCCCATTCTTTCCAAAATTTACTATTTTCCAACTTCGTCAGAACTTCATTCTCCTCAAACATTATGTCTGTCCACATTCATTATTGCGAATTAGGCCTCATGTTGGTATCTTTTCTCGCCACCATGAAATTTGCCCAAAACTGTTTACAGTGCTTAATACTTCTGGGTCTCGTCATCTTATTATGGTTTTAGGTAGTTATGGTTAGCGTTATGTGGCAGCCCGATGTATTCAGGCCCTCACTTAGACTATTCAGTCCATTGTGATACCACATGGTGAACTTCTCTTCTTATCACTGAGTGCTGCCCGATTGCCATGTTTAAGCCTCAATGACAAGGGACCTTCTTTATTAGCCGAGTCCGAACGGCGTTCCACATTGCAGTGAAACCACTTAGATAAGCCCTTTTGAAACCCCCAGAATGTACACCAGCATTTACTTTGAGGTGGGATAATCCACGCCTGAAAAACTTTTGGTGTTCGGGCGAAGCAGCGAATCGGAACACGACCTGTGTATGCAAGCGGGCATGCTAAACCATTGCACAGTGGCCTCCCCGATGGTAAATCCGTTAGATAACACCATCAGGAAAGTCCTTAACTCCGGATAGGGAAGCCAACCGTGTGCAATGGCTTAGCATGCCCGCCTTGCATGCACAGGGTCGTGGGGTTTCCAAACCCAGTTTCGATCAAAACACCAAAAAGTTTTTCAGCGGTGATTTATCGCAACTCAGTATGTTGGCTGACATTTCTCCGAGTCTTTTCAAAGGTCCCTAAAGTGGCGCTTCACTGCCAATGCTGGAAAAGGAGTTCCCTTTCCATGAGCTTAACATTGAATCGGAAGCTCACTCAGCTGATAAGAGAGAAGTTCGCCACTGTGCGATCGCCCCAATGGACTGAATAGTCTAAAATGACCCTGAACATACTCGAGGTGCCACCACTTATAGCTAACCCAACTCCAGATATTCACTTTGCAATTCAGACAGCTTATAATGATCCCGTGTCCTATTCTCATCAAGAATTTGCCTTGCCCTACGCTTATTATCTAGGATTTTCCTTAAGTATCTCGTTATTCCACTGACTATATCTGCTGCCTGTTTCAATATTGCAAGACGAGCGTTTGTCGATAGCTTCTTTTTATTCCACGAAAAAAATACATCCGCCTTTTCCGACATATTGAGTCAGTCGGGAAGTCACACTTAATATTTAAGTATCACTTCAAACATTGCCATTTCCAACACTATTTCAAAGTAATTTTCCACATACTCTGCAATTTTATTTGAATCTAACAACTGTCATGAGAATTCTCTTTTTATTTGTTTAGTTGTTCATCGATATTATTATTCATGAAAAGTGATGAAATATCCAATCTTTAGTTGATCAATGTTAAATTCGTCTTTGCTATAAGCTGTCATTGTGGACATTTTATAAAAAAACAATTTCGCTTTCCACATCAATTGATGCACACTGCTAATGTTAGAGAGAGCCAGACAAAGGCAGTCATCCTTTAGCTGGATTTTCTCTCCATATAACTTTCTTTTTGAAAGGATATCTTGTGGTAATTTTGCGCTCGCTCTCTCTCCCCCTCACTCTCCCTCTAGATTCTCATCTATTGAATATTAAAATCTTAATGCATTTTATATTATTGTTATTTTTGTTATTTTTGTCCCACATTGGATGGGCGAATTTCGGTTAAATGGTGATATTCCACAAAGCCTTTTGCTCTTCAAACTGAGTCTTTACAAACATTTTGTTTTTTTTGCTTCTGCTTACTTTAAAAATTTCCCCAACACAATTTTGCCTTCTTGTTGTTGATGGAAGGTGATGTTAGCGAGATAAACAAATTCGATTCGAATTCTTAACGACTTTATATTGCCTTTTACTATAGCAGAAAATAAGTTAGCTGCATAACCAATCTCCTTCACGCTGAAAGGATAGCGCTAAAGGTAATTTTTTTTTTTTTTTTTTTATTAAAACCATCACAAAAAAAAAAAAATTTTTTTTTTAATCCCCCCCATTTTTTTTTTCTTTGAAGAGGAGAATTTCCCCAAAGCCATACCATTGAACGAAAGTAAGCTTAGGTCAAATAAAATGAAAAGGGATTTTCATATATTTATGTATAGCATGTATGACCTTTGGTAAATGCAAAAAAAAGGATAAACGAATATCGACCATGAAGTGAAAAGTGAATATAATTCAGCAAAATAGTGAAGAGGTATTAACCTTCAGGCGCGTTAATATTTCTCACTATATTTATTTTAACTGCAAAATAATAATCAAAGTGTAAAATTTGTTCGGCAAACATATAAAAATCTTGGCTTAGTAAATTTGGTAATTTTATTCACATGCCTCTACAAACTGTGTGCAAAAAGCCAATATTTAGCTTTTTGTGTTGGTAGAATTCTAACAAAAATGGTAAGATTGTAGAATTTTTTACTGTTTAGTACGTTGCAGAATTCTCGATGCTTTGGCTAGATTTTCCAAACTTAGAGGTTACTTTTACAAATTTTTATAAAAAAATTTAAACAAACTCTTTTATAGAAATAAAATTTGCCAAATTTTTTGCTATAGAAATAAAATTTGTTAAAATTTTTATATTATAGAAATAAAAATTGTTGACAAAATTTTTATTAAGAAATAAATGCTGACAAAATGCTTCTATTAGAAATAGAATTTTGCCAAAATTTTGTATTGAAATAAAGATTTTGACACAAATTTTCTATAGAAATACAAATTTTGAAAAAATTTCCTATAGAAATAAAATTTTGAAAAAAAATTTCTATAGAAAATAAAATTTTAACAAAATTTTGTATTGAAATAAAATTTTTGACAAAATTTTGGTTATAGTTATAAAATTTTGAAAAAGTTTTGTATAGTAATAAAAATTTGACAAAATTTTCTATAGAAATAAAATTTTTGACAAAATTTTCCTATAGAAATAAAATTTTTTGAAAAAAAAATGCTATAGCAAATAAAATTTTCTATAGAAATTACAAATTTTTTGGACAATATTTTCCTATAGAAATATATTTGATCAAAAAGAATATTCTATAGAAATAAAATTTTAACAAAATTGTATAGATACTTAAAATTTTCGTTATCACATAAAATTTTGACAAAAAATTTTCTATAGAGATAAAATTTGGACAAAATATTTTATAGAAATAAAATTTTTAACAACTTTTTTTATAGAAATAAAATTTTAACAAACTTTTTTATAGAAAAAAATTTTTGCCGAAAATTTTTCTATAGAAAAATAAAATATTAGCGAAAAATCATTTCCATAGAAATAAAATCCTTGGCCCAAAATTTTTCTATTAGGAAATGACATTTTAAAAAATCTTTATAAAAATAAAATTTTGACCAAAAATTTTCTATGTAATAAAATTTGACAAAATTTTCCTATAGAAATAAAATTTGAAAACAATCTCTATAGAAATAAAATTTTTTGACAAAAAATTTTCTATAGAAAAAATTTTTGAACAAAGGTTTTCTATAGAAATAAAAATATTAAAAAAACTTTTATTATAGAAATAAAATTTTGACAAAATTTCACTATAGCAAATAAAATTTTGACAAATTTTCTATAGAAATTTACATTTTGACAAAAATTTTTAATAGAAAGAAAATTTTGGCCAAAATTTATTCTTATAGAAATACAATTAGCAAAAAAATTTCTATAGAAATAAAACTTTTAACAAAATTGTGTATAGATATAAAATTTTGTATAGAAATAAAATTTTGACCAAATTTTGTATATAAATAAAATTTTGACAAAATTTTCTATAGTAATAAAATTTTGACAAAATTTTTCTATAGCAAATAACAACGTTGACAAAATCTTCTATAGGAATATAAAATTTTAACAAACTTTTTAATAGAAATAAAATGTTGCAACAAAATTTCATATAAATACAATTTGAAAAAAATTTTCCATATAGAAATAAAAGATGCTGACAAAATTTTTAATTGAAACATAATTTTGATAACATTTTTCTATAGAACATAAAATTTTGACAAAATTTTCTATAGAAATAAAATTTTGACAAAAAATCTTCTATAGAAATTAAAATTTTTGACAAAATATTCTATAGAAATTGCCATTTGACAAAATTTTCTATAAGAAAATAAAATTTTAAGCAAACTTTTTATAGAAAATAAAAAATTTGGCTAAAATTTTCTATAGCAAATAAAATCTTTTGGCCCCAAAAATTTTTCTATGGGAAATGACATTTTTGACAAAAAATTTTCTACAGAAATTAAAATTTATGACAAAAATTTTTCCTATACAAATCAAATTTGACAAATTTCTATAGAAAATAAATTTTGACAAAAATTTTACCTATAGAAATAAAATTTTTGAAAAAAATGTCTAGAAATTAAAATTTTCTATAGAAATACAATTTTGACAAACTATTCTATAGAACTAAAATTTTGAAAAAAATTCTATAGAAATAAAATTTTCTATAGAAATACAATTTTGACAAAATTTTCCTATAGAACTAAAATTTTGAAAAAAATTCTATAGAAATAAAATTTTAAAAAAATTTTGTATAGATAAAGTTTTGTATTGAATAAAATTTTGACCAAATTTGTATAGTAATAAAATTTATTGACAAAAATTTTACTATAGAGATAAAATTTTGACAAAATTTTCTATAGAAATAAAATTTTGACAAAATTTTCCTATAGAAATAAAATTTAAAAAAAAAAATGTCTATAGAAATTAAAATTTTCTATAAAAATACAATTTTTGACAAAATTTTCCTATAGAACTAAAATTTTGAAAAAATTCTTATAGAAATAAAATTTTAAAAAATTTTTGTATAGATAAAAGTTTTGTATTGAAATAAAATTTTGACAAAATTTTGTATAGTAATAAAATTTTTAAAAAATTTTCTATAGAGATAAAAATTTTGACAAAATTTTTTATAGAAATAAGAATTTTAACAAACTTTTATAGAATAAAAATTGGCAAATCTTTCTATAGAAATAAAAATTTGCGCAAATTTTCTATAGAAATAAAATTTTGAAAAATGTCCTATAGAAATAAAATTTTCTATAGCAAATTTACAATTTTGACAAAATTTTCCTATTAGCAACTAAAATTTTGCAAAAATAATTCTATAGAAATAAAATTTGAAAAAAATTGCTTATAGAAATAAAATGTTGACAAAAATTTTTATAGAAATAAAATTTTAACAAAATATTGTATAGATATAAAATTTTGCATAGAAATAAAATTTTGACAAAATTTTGTATATAAATAAAATTTTGTATAGAAATAATATTTTGACAAAAATTGCTATAGTAATAAAATGTTGACAAAATTTTCTTCAGAAATAAAATTTTGACAAAATCTTCTATAAGAAATTAAAATTTTAACAACTTTTTTATAGAAATAAAATTGTTGACTAAATTTCCCTATATAAATACAATTTTGAAAAAAAAAAATCCGCATAGCAAACAAAACATGACAACATTTTCTATAGAAATAAATTTTTGCACAAAAATATTCATATAGAAATACAATTTTGAAAAAATTTTTCCTAGAAATAATTTTGGACAAAAAAATTTGTATAGAAAATAAAATGTTGACAAAAATTTTTATAGAAATAAAATTTTAACAAAATATTGTATCGATATAAAATTTTGTATAGAAATAAAATTTTGACAAAATTTTTTGTATATAAATAAAATGTAATAGAAATAACATTTTGACAAAAAATTGCTATAGCTAATAAAATTGCTTTTGACAAAAATTTCTTTAGCAATAAAATTTTGACAAAATCTTTCTAATAGAAATAACATTTTAACAAAACTTTTTTATAGAAATATTAATGCTTACTTAAATTCCTATATAAATACAATTTTTGAAAAAAAAATCGCTAGAAAGAAACATTGAACAACATTTTCGATAGCAAAATTAAAATTTGACAAAATTTTCTATAGAAATAAAATTTTTTGAAAAATTTTTTCATAGAATAAAACGTTGACAAAATCTTCTATAGAAATAAATATTTTTTAACAAACTTTTTTATGAAATAAAATGTTGACAAAATTTTCCTATAGAAATAAGAATGTTGACAAAATTTCCTATAAAATTAAAATTTTGACAAAATTTTCTATAGAACCATAATTTTAACATTTTTTATAAAAAAAAAATTTACAAAATTTTCTATAGGAATACAATTTTGACCAAAATAAGTAGAAGTAAAATTTTGAGAATATTTTCTACAGAAACAAAATTTTCTATGGAAATACATTTTTTAATAAAATTTTGTATGGAAATAAAATTTTCTGAAATTTATAGAAATACAATTTTGTAAAACTAGATTTTTTGTTTTAGTAGGTGTTGCATAATTTTTTCTCCAAATTTTTTTTGCGTGAATTATTTTTGGTTCGGCTGCAATCGTTGATCCCTATACCATCTTATTGAAACCTATCCCTATAACCTGATTTCCCTCAAAACTTTGCCACTCAGATATCTTATAATTCAACTGTCAACTAACAACGTAACAACAACGATGATCATCGTCAAAAGAATAATAAACCAAATAAAATGCCATAAATTCAGTTTCACTAATTATTTGGACTATATATCTATGGGCGATTAGAGTGGGCGAACGACCACCCATTAAATGTTGATGGGTCATCTATATACGGAATTTATGCCTTCAATGAAATGAGTACGCATACAAAAAATCAGTGGTCCTATGACATTGCCATAAAATATAGACAAGTCCCAAGTCAAAACGGCGTTTCACTGTGAACCCATTTTAGAGAAGTCTTGATACACTTGGAACTGTCACCAGAATAACAACGAGAGGTATTGAACCTCTGACCCTTTGTATGCACAGCGGGCATGCACCACGGCCTTCAGTATCTCACTGAGTCCTTCAGTGCCATCATTAAGAACTTCGGTCTACAGTTTCCCTCGCCGAAACCCTCGCTCATACAAAAAAATGCCAAATATCGAAAAATATAATAATAGTAAAAAAAAACAATCCCATAACCATATCCATAATGGGACATAACTAAAATCCAACTAATTCATTCAGCCAAAAAAAACAAAAAAACGAAAAACTCTCGTTTCCGTACTTAAACTCTCAACATTTACAATGGTCTTCAATATCAATAAAACGAAAACGACAATGTCTATAAATCAAATAAATCCAAATCAATGGATATCCATAGAATATTAATAAAGGGTGATTCTTTTGAGGTTAGGATTTTCATGCATTAGTATTTGACAGATCACGTGGGATTTCAGACATGGTGTCAAAGAGAAAGATGCTCAGTATGCTTTGACATTTCATCATGAATAGACTTACTAACGAGCAACGCTTGCAAATCATTGAATTTTATACCAAAATCAGTGGCAGAAAATCCGCTTTTTTATCGACAAATTTTGTTCAGCGATGAGGCTCATTTCTGGTTGAATGGCTACGTAAATAAGCAAATTGCCGCATTTGGAGTGAAGAGCAACCAGAAGCCGTTCAAGAACTGCCCATGCATCCCGAAAAATGCACTGTTTGGTGTGGTTTGTACGCTGGTGGAATCATTGGACCGTATTTTTTCAAAGATGCTGTTGGACGCAACGTTACGGTGAATGGCGAATCGCTATCGTTCGATGCTAACAAACTTTTTGTTGCCAAAAAATGGAAGAACTGAACTTGTTGACATGTGGTTTCAACAAGATGGCGCTACATGCCACACAGCTCGCGATTCATGGCCATTTTGAGGGAAAACTTCGGAGAACAAATTCATCTCAAGAAATGGACCGCGTAAGTTTGGCCACCAAAATCATTGCGATTTTGACGCCTTTTAGACTATTTTTTGTGGGGCTACGTCAAGTCTAAAGTCTACAGAAATAAGCCAGGCAACTATTCACTTTGGAAAGACAACATTTTCCGAAGAAATTCGGGCTATTCCGGCCGAAATGCTCGAAAAAGTTGCCCAAAATTGGACTTCCGAATGGACCGACCTAAGACGCAAGCCGCGGTCACATTTTAAATGAAAATTATCTTCAAAAGTAAATGTCATGGACACAATCTATACGTTCAAATAAAGAACTCGATGAGATTTGTCAAATTTTATTGCGTTTTTTTTTTTAAAAAAAAAGTTATCAAGCTCTTAACAAATACCCTTGTACAATTAAAGTCAAGAATTTTTTCTTTAAAATCTATAATTTCATGAACTAAAATATATAATTAAATTGGCTTTAGTGCAATAAAAGGTTCACTTCTTTTTGAGTGTATGGTGGAGAATATAAAAATTTAAAGTAAAATATGTTTTTTTAACAAATTATTTAAAAAAATTACCAATAGTTTTCAAAAACATCATAAATATAGTATTTATTTAATTTAGACATTTTTCATTCCGATTTCAATTTCAATTGATGACAAATCTAAATAGTATCTCTTGCCTCTGGGCAATTTTTCACAATAGGACAGTTAAAAGCCACAAAAACATTTTTCAACAAACATGAAGCTATCTCAACCAATGGCCTAGAATCAGCGAGCTGTGTGGCATGTAGCGCCATCTTGTTGAAACCACATGTCAACCAAGTTCAGTTCTTCCATTTTTGGCAACAAAAAGTTTGTTAGCATCGAACGATAGCGATCGCCATTCACCGTAACGTTGCGTCCAACAGCATCTTTTAAAAAATACGGTCCAATGATTCCACCAGCGTACAAACCACACCAAACAGTGCATTTTTCGGGATGCATGGGCAGTTCTTGAACGGCTTCTGGTTGCTCTTCACTCCAAATGCGGCAACTTTGCTTATTTACGTAGCCATTCAACCAGAAATGAGCCTCATCGCTGAACAAAATTTGTCGATAAAAAAGCGGATTTTCTGCCACTGATTTTGGTAATAAAATTCAATGATTTGCAAGCGTTGCTCGTTAGTAAGTCTATTCATGATGAAATGTCAAAGCATACTGAGCATCTTTCTCTTTGACACCATGTCTGAAATCCCACGTGATCTGTCAAATACTAATGCATGAAAATCCTAACCTCAAAAGAATCACCCTTTATTAAATATTCTATGGATATCCATTGATTTGGATTTATTTGATTTATATGACATTGTCGTTTTCGTTTTATTGATATTGAAGACCATTGTAAATGTTGAGAGTTTAAGTACGGAAACGAGAGTTTTTCGTTTTTTTGTTTTTTTTGGCTGAATGAATTAGTTGGATTTAGTTAGTCCCATTATGGATATGGTTATGGGATTGTTTTTTTTTACTATTATTATATTTTTCGATATTTGGCATTTTTTTA
>PGFW01042364.1:0-14475 GCA_003123925.1 Haematobia irritans | reverse complement strand
TGTTCCGAAGAAACGGGCAATACAAGTTTCATTGAAACTAATTCCGTTATAAATCCTCATCCAGGCTTATAGTCCACAAATGTACATTGTCTTGGTATATGCTACACTACAAAACAGTTTGTGGCCCATGAGGGGATCGAACCCGCGACCTTCGCGTTATTAGCACGACGCTCTAACCAACTGAGCTAATGGGCCCATATGAAATCGAGTTCAATAGTATTAGAAGCAGCGTTGCCAAACGAAATAACAATTTTTTTGACGGACCAACTTTTTTCGAAAAATTGGATTAAAATTTCCACAATGGATCATTTTTCCACATTACACGCCAGAAAAAACTTGAACTTATCTATGAGCAAAATGTTGAAAAATCGTTAATTTCTATAGAACATTTTTGAAATGTTTTATTTTTACAACATTTTATTTTTATAGAAATTTTGGTAATAAATTATTCCTTTAAAATTTTTTTGAAAATTTTATTTCTATGGACAAATTCATTGCAAAAATTTTATTTCCTATAAGAGAATTTTTGCAAGCATTTTATTTCTACAGACAAATTTTTGCAAAATTTTTTTGTATTAGAATTTATGCAAAATTTTATTCAATAGAAAATTTTTGCAAAATTTTTCATTACTATAGCAACATTTTCGAAAATACATTTATTTTTTGCCAACATTTTTTGCTTATAGAAATTTTGAGCCTACCATTTTTTTCCATGGAAAATTTTATTGCAAAAATTTATATTTCTACTAGAAAATTATTTGCCTAAATTTTTTAGTTGCTATAGAAAATGTTTGCTCAGATATTATTTCTCCTGCAAAAATTGATTGCAAAATTTGTATTCTATAGAAAATTTTGCTAAATTTTATTCGCTATAGAAAATGTTTAGCAAGAAATTCATTTTTAAAGAAAATTTTTGCAAATCTTTATTCCTATAGAAAATTACATTTGCCCAAAATTTTATTCCTAATAAGAAAATTATTGCAAAATTTATATTCCTATACGAAAATTTGCCAAAATTTATTTCTATAGATAGTTTGAAAAAAATTACCAGTGTGGATGAAAATGGACCAAACATCGGACCAAGCTCCATTTTGGTCCACACCATACGGACCAAATTTAAAAATAAAAAAGATTATTTGGACCAATTTTGGTCAGATCGGACCAAGGTGGCAACCCTGATTAGAAATTAGGCGCAAAATTTTTTAAAAAAAATTAAAAAAAAATTAATTTCCAAACGCATGCAATTTGTGTTATTCATAGGGACAAACATCTATTGATATTATAATTTAAAAAATCTATCGAATTTTTAATTAAAAAATTAATTAATTGCAATTAATTGAATAAATTATTTCAATGATTCAAATCAACGTTAATTTTTTGTTTATGGTTACATAAAATAACGATTAAAAAAAACTATATTTCGCCCAACGTGGGGCTCGAACCCACGACCCTGAGATTAAGAGTCTCATGCTCTACCGACTGAGCTAGCCGGGCATATAATAAAACAGAAAAATTAAAGGATATATAAAATCGAATAGGTAGTAATCGATCCATGATCTATTAATCAATCGTCTATATCCTTTAAAAGAATTTCTGCTGCCATGGACAAACACCGACCGATTCAGCAGACGATTTTTTACCTGTAAACGTAATACTATTTTACAAATTAGGAAAAACATACTTACAGCTAAAAAATCATGTTGCTTCCTTTGAAATCGGGTTGCTGTGTCAAAAGTTTTTTTTAAGCTTCTAAGACAGCGCAGTTATTTTATACCGAATTTTGAAATTTGAAAATCTAGAGGTGAATTAGATCCATCAACATGTGTGTCGGATACGGTGTGTATCGGTCATGTTTTTTGATATTAGCCCCCATTTTGACAGATCTCCTCGATTTGACTTCTTTAAGTGCTAGACACAGCAATTTTTTATTCGATATTGCCTGAACTAAATTTGGCTTATATGGGGTTTCTTAGTTTGCTAAAGCCTGCCATATAAGATCTATTTCCCGATTTGGCATCTTGGCTTCTAGGGACGCCCCAATTTTTATCCATTTGCTGAAATTGGAAATATAAATATTATGGGTGCACAAATCGATGTGTCAAGTGTGATATAGTATTAGCCCTTGTTTTGTATAGACCCCACATAGCCTCACCATTTGGACTTGACGTTCTCTGACACCACAATTTTTATTCGATTTGTCTGAAATTGGATGACATTTACGTCCATGAAATAAATATTGTAGAATTTGAATTATTTATCGCTACCACAGCCAAAAAAAATTCATATTGCATACATATGATCATATGATATCATTCGCTCAATTTAATGACATATTAGATCGTACGGAAATCGATATTTAGATGTGTTCTATAAAAGAATGAACAAACCTATAGGAGTGTATCTTATAGTGGGAGGTTTAATAATTTACCTGTCAAAATAATATCTTACGCCCAACGTTGGGGCTCGAAACCCACGGACCCTTGAGATTAAGAGTCTCAATGCTCTACCGACTGCAGCTAGCCGGGCATGTTTTAATATATCAATTTTATGAAAATTTGTCAGATAGTTTAAACACATCGTGTATAAAAATATGAGATTTTTCAAATTTACAAATTAATTTCTAAGCTTTAGATTTAGTACATTTATAAATATTATTCATATAAATTATATCTGTCGGTCATCGCAATATACAACATGGGGATAAGATCAAGTGGTCTGACTATCCGCGTGTCTATTGTCTATCTGTTATTTAGAAGTAAAAAGATATAGCCAATCCAGCAAAAACATCTTTGAAAACACCCAAATGTATTTAGTTTTTTTACATATATAAATTAGCACATGGGTATAATTACCATTGCGCCACATACCATTGGTACAGGGTCGCGTTGCCACAATGAATTTTTTTTATTGGGACCAACATTTTTCCAAAATTGGATCAAAATTCATAACCAGCGGTGCATTTTCCAAATTTAAAATTAATATAATTTAAGAAGGTCAAATTTTGTCAAATTTCTTTATTTTATTTCAAAATTTTTATTTCTATTTATTTCTTAGAAATATTTGTCAAAATTTTTCTTTCTTATAGAAATTTTGTTCAAAAATTATTTTCTATAGAAAATGTTGTCCAAATTTTATTTTATAGAACATTTGTATCAATAATTTTATTTCTATAGAAAATTTTTCTCAAATTTTATTTCTATAGAAAATTTTGCTCAAAATTTATTTTTATATGAAAATTTTCGTCTAAAAATTTTATTTTTATAGAAAATTATATTTTAGTCTAAAAATAAATTTATTTCTATAAAAATTTTTTAAAGTCTTATTTCTTATAGACAATTTTCAATTTATTTATATGAAAATTTCTAGAATGTTATCTAAAATTCTCTATTTCTATAGAAAATTTTGTCACATTACATCTGTAGAAAATTTTTAAAATTTTTAATGTTCTTTAAAATTATTTTTTACAAATTGTCAAAAATTTTATTTCTATAGCAATTGCAAAATTTCTATGATGTGCAAAACTTTATTTTTTTAAAAATGTAAAATTTTATTTCTATAGAAATTTTCAAAATTTTGATCTTCTAATACGAAATTTTTGTAAAATTATTATTTCTTATTATGAAAATTTTTTCAAAATTTTATATCTTGTCAAAAATGTTTGTCAATTATTATTACTAGATAATATTTATTCTATAATTTTGCCAAAGTTTTAATTTCTATAAAAAAATGTTGTCAAAATTTAATTCTATTAAGAAAAAAAAAATTTTGTCAAAATTTTTTAATTCTATAAGAAGAATTTGACTCAAAATTTTTATTAGCTATAGAAAATTTTGTCAAATCTTATTTCTATAGAAATTTGCCTCAAAATTTTTTTCATATAGAAAAATTTTTGTCAAATCCATTTCTTAGAAAATATTGCAGAAAATTTTATTTCTATAGAAAATTTGTCAAAATTTTAATTTCTTATAGAAACTTTTTCAAAATTTTATTTCGTATAAAAAATTTGTCAAAATTTTATTTCTAGTAAGAAAATTTGTCAAGTATTTATTCATAAAAAATTTGGTCCAAAATTTTATTTCTATAGAAAATTTTGTCAAAATTTATATTAGCTATAGAAATTTGTCAAAAATTTTATTTCTTTTAGAAATTTTTTTCTATAGAAAGATATTCGCAAAACTTAATTTCTGATAACAATTTTTACAAAATGTCTTCCTATACAAAATTATTTGCCATAATTTTGTATATGTAAAATGTTTACAAACACATTTTTTTAAGTTTATTTCTGTTTACAAAAAAAAAATATTGATTAAAATTTTATTTTACATGGCATTTTTTGTCAAATTTATTTCTACAGAAAAAGTTTATCAAAATATTATTTCTATAGAAAATTTTTTGAAAAACATTACCGATTTCGGACGAAAAATGACCAGATCATCCGACCATCGGATCTGTAACGACCCTCTTCTGTATCTGATCCATTACTTTGTGAAAAAGTAGGGCCACTTCTGCCCCAGCCGCTGCTGCAGTATTTAGGGGGCGGGTGGGTTTTATTGGTCCTCAAGTAATTGGATTACGGCGTACGATTGACGTACAATAAAAAATTTAAGGTAGCTCCTTAAAATTTTTAATTGCTATGTAATTACCGACCACGAGAGAGAACGCACCCCGGAGGGGAGTTGATGACCTCGGAGGAAGAGTGACCTCCCAAGGCAGTTTTTGCCCAACTAAGATTAGGCCAGTGCAGCACCCTCTATTCTTACTTATATGTGATGATAGCAACGTAGGCATACTTCTGTGGAAAACACCATGGGTCAGAGGTATCGGTCTAATGTAATTAATGATATTTGTAGATGCGTGTCTGAACCTGGAGGCTTATAGAAGAGTTCATTCCATTTTCTGCCGTCAGGTGTCCAGCAGTATATCTTCCAAGAAACAAGGTACTATGCTAGACGTGATCAAACCACGCGGACAGCAAAATTGTCTGAGAAACTTTTGAATTTCAGAGGGGACGTCGTAACAACTCCAAAAACAAACTACTTCCGTAACATTCTTGAGGTGTACTTTATACACAAATTTTTCAGGACTCTTCAGGTCTGAAGCAGGATATATAAGCGATTTTGCATATGTAAATTGTAAGCAGCTTCAAAGCTCATCTTGTATTTTAGGCAGTCTGGCGCGGCCAATAGCAGCCGCGAGGGAAAAACTTCTAATAGCAGATCTGGACAAGTTCCACCGCTTTTACTAATACTTATTGGGAATTGATAACTGGTAGGTGCCCCATCTGTAACCAAGGGATATATGCCACTCGTCATCTGTTTGCTTGCGATGATGAACCTACTTGGCTCACAACAACAGATCACTCTATGATGCTAATATGAATAATTAAAAAAAGTTAGTTGGCCCATGAGGGGATCGAACCCGCGACCTTCGCGTTATTAGCACGACGCTCTAACCAACTGAGCTAATGGGCCTACATTAATATCTACGATCCGCACAAAACAGCTGACCCAAATAGTTTTTTGTTTTGTCTTTACAAAAACAGGCGTTTATTCTAAGTGCAAATATTAAAATAATTTTTATATGATAAACAATCTTATTAAACATAACACAAATTTATATAGTAAGAGAGGTTTCCTTATAGGGCAGCGACAAATATACATAATATTTTTTCGACTAATACATTTGTTATGACGCAATACAAAGTACGATTGCGAAGTGCCATTTTCAGATGATTGAGACTTTGGTATGTTTTAGTGCCAACATTTCTCTCCAAAGTCCCGCAAAAGTCAAACGGATTGATATCCGTAGTGGCCATTGTTCACTAGAAATGAAGCGAGGGAGCTCAGCATACGTGTGGTGCTGAGTTAGAATGACATGGTCTGCAGCCGATGAATTTGCCTGCTGGGGTTTTAATACTATTTTTCGTATAATCCGATAATATTTGGCATTTATTTTGATCCCAGTATCGGCGAATTCGAGCGGAGAGCAACTATCGGCCGTTATGGCGGCCCATTACCATCAGCATAGTTTGAGTTCTGGTGGCCTCTTTGGCAAGTAACCATTTTTGTTTGTTCCAAAACTGCTCTATTTGGACAATGGGCTCTCATAGGAAAAACCAAATTCGGCAACAGTCGGAGAAACCAAATTGGTCTTTGCAGAATAAATTTTCTTTTTGTGCATAAATGGCTTTACTCTGCACATATGTCGCAGCCTACAAGGTGTTCATGTCGACATGAGTCACATGCGCTAGTCTCGCTTGATGACAACGTGTCGTAGAGTAAGTCAATTTCTTCGTGAGTGTGTGTAAGCATCGAATTTCGGAAAAATAAGCTCAATAAACTAATCCCGCTCGCAAACATAATAATGCTTGCAATTTTAGTTTTTCTATAGAAATAAAAATTTGACAAAATTTTCTATAGAAATACAATTGTGACAAAATTTTCTATAGAAATAAAATTTGACAAAATTTTCTATAGAAATAAAATTTTCACAAAATTTTCTATAGAAATAAAATTTTCACAAAATTTTCTATAGAAATAAAATTTTGACAAAATTTTTTATAGAAAACAAACCCACAACAAAAAACAAAACACGAATGAAGTAAGAGGAAGCACGCTCAAAATAAACCCAGCCAACTGCACTCAAATCGATGATTTGATGGTGGCAAAGGAAAAGAGAAATGTTTGTATGAATTTATTTCGGCATAAGCCGGCTATCATAAACCTTTTTTCGGAAGGTTCAAGTGTGGTTCACCATGGGTTTGGTGAACTGCCTGAATTTATTCTGATAATTGGTTGATAGTTTTGCTGCAAGTAGAGGATGCTGATGAGGAATGTGGTAATTCCGAAACGTGCGTCCATCCAACCATCTTGCAGTCTTATAGGGCTTTGCCCAAATAAATTTGACAAAACATTCTTTTCCTCTGGTTGGTTAAGCTACACTGTAGTTTAGTTCAATGTATGGTTTTTAAGCTGCAATAAAAAAACAACACAATGCTTAAAGAACAAAAACCATCAATAACAAAACAAAACGAAATAAAATTTTCTCATAGATATACAATTTAACAAAATTTCTTTAGAAAAAAAAATGTTAACAAAATTTTCTATAGAAATAAAATTTTGACAAAATTGTCTATAGAAATTAAAATTTGGACAAAATTTTTCTTAAAAAAATTTGTTGCTTGACAAAATTTTGACTATACAAATAAAATTTTGAAATTTCAATAAAGATAAAAATTTTGACAAAATTTTCTATAGAAAATAAAATTTTGACAGAATTTTTCACTATAGCGAATATAAAATATTGACAAAATTTTCTTAGAAAAAAAACTTTTGACAAAATTTGCGTATAGAATAAAGTTCGAAAAATATTCTATAGAAATAAATAAAAAATTATGAAAAAAAAATGTAATTTTTTTACAGGTGTTTTTTTTGTGATCGGCCGTCGGGTTTTCTCTTAATATATATTGTATATTGCGACAAGATCGGGTGAATGTTGACTCGATTTTGACGTCTTTTTGAGGGTTTTACGCGGCATTTGTGAGAGAAATTTCGAGTTTGTACATCGTCAATGCCGATAATAATGTAATAAATTCATACGTGTTCAGGGTATAATAAAATTGTTTTGTGTGAGATGTGTGAATAGCACAACTAGGTGTCCTCGAGTCCAAGTTTAATATATGGATCGATTCAGAATCATCTGTGAGTCGATCTAGCCCATGCAGTCCGTCCGTCCTGGTCATATCTCTGTCCGTATTGTCGTTGTTATCTATTTGCATTTTGTTTCATACGACAGAGGTCGCAAGTTTTATCCGATTTTCATGAAATTTGGCTTAGAGTAGTCTTTGTTGGACAAAGATGAACGCTATTTAGATTTTTTGGTAAAAAAATCAGATGACATTTTGTGTCGCCAAATTTGCAATGCAAAAAAAGACACTATTATCGGCAAATATTAATCGATTTTTATTGTTAATTTGCCGCAATATTTATTACACATTCTTGTTTTATTTTCTTCTTCTTTGTTCGTGTTATTTGTTTTTATCAAAAGTGTTGGCCATTCATATCATAATCATATTGAAAAAAAATGTAATTTTTTACCAGGTGTTTTTTTTGTGATCGCCCGTCGGGTTTTTTATTATAATATATTGTATATTGCGCACAAGATCGGGGGTGAATCGTTGACCGATTGAGTTCTCTATTTGAGGGTTTAGTCGGCGATTTAGTGAGAAGGAAGTTAAAATTTATGACAAAAGTTGTCTACAGAAATAAATTTTTGACAAAATTTTCTATAGAAATAAAATTTTTACAAAATTTTCTAAGAAAAAATTTTGACAACATTTTCTAAGAAAAAAATCTTTGACAAATTTTTCTATAGAAATAAAATTGAACAAAATTCTATAGAATTAAAATTTATCACAAAATTTTCTATAGCCAAATAAAAAATTTTGACAAAATTTTTATATATGAAATAAAATTTTGACAGAATTTTCTATAGAAATAATATTTGACAAAATTTATCAGATAGCAATTAAAATGTTGACAAAATTTTCCTATAGAATAAAATTTTGACACAAATATTACTATAGAGATAAAATTTTTAACAAAATTTCTATAGAAATAAAAGTTTGACAAAATTTTTCTATATAAAATAAAATTTTCACAAAATTTCTATTGAAATAAAAATTTTGTTGGCAAAATTATGTCTATAGAATAGAATTTTTGACACCAAATTTCTATAGGAAATAAATCCCACAAAAATCCCCACATTTTATGGAAATTCCCCACAAATCCCCCAAGTCAGAAATTTTCGTTCCCATTCACGAAAAAAAAATTCCCCAATTTGGGCAAAAAATCCCGAATAGTTAGCAACCTGGCATGTCGATAGCAACCTAAATTTGGCTTGCAAGTTAATATCAACTTGTGACGATGCGGACGGAAAATGTACCTATTAATGGATACCTTTGGGGGACTTGGCCAAACAGAACATAATGTTTGCAAGTATAGTCCACCGCTTTTTGAATTTTAGGATCCCTAGCTGTATATCTGAATTGGCCAACCTTTTATGCGAAAATGCTATAATTCGGGCGAAAGAGATAATTAGGATGAAGCTAGTGTAACTGTTACGATTACATCTTTTCACCGAAACGAAATCGAAATTAAATGCTTTCAGACTGACACTTAACACACTTCAAATGTTTTTAAAAAAGGGTGTTGACTCTTTGGATTTTTAGGGTCCTTGTAAGAGCATATTCTCTGAATTAGAAAGCTTTTTGGATGGTGCCTATATTTTGACCGAAAGGACAATTACGGCCTTGGTTACACTCTTTCCACCGAAATACGAATCGACTTAATGAGTTCGGTGCTTGACACTATAACTCGCACAAAAAAAATTTTAACATTGCAATTTAAGTTTCGAATAATTTATTGTATAGAGATTTATTGGATTCCACCGTCTAGAGAACCAGCAAATTGCCGATTTATATAGGTCATGGCTGATTAGGGCTTCCTTTCAATCCTTTAGTTTGAGTGCTAAAATATCTTTAGTTGAGTGTAAAATATGTAAAATAATCAAATCGATGTATGAGGCCATAGGAGTTAGGCCGTCACCACTTTCACTTCACATTTGACAAAATGTTAATATATATGGACATAATCTTTCCGATTTATATCCAGGGGGGGAACCCACCTTATTTAATTTTTCCTTCTCTCCTTAAACGGATTGATATCCGTAGTGGCCATTGTTCACTAGAAATGAAGCGAGGGAGCTCAGCATACGCGTTGGTGCTGAGTTAGAATGGACATGGTCTGCAGCCGATGAATTTGCCTGCTTGGGGTTTTAATACTATTTTCGTATAATCCGATAATATTTGGCATTTATTTTGATCCCAGTATCGGCGAATTCGAGCGGAGAGCAACTATCGGCCGTTATGGCGGCCCATTACCATCAGCAGAGTTTGAGTTCTGGTGGCCTCTTTGGCAAGTAAAACCCACTCATTTTGTTTTGTTTCAGTATTTGGAATGGGCTCTCATAGGAAAAAACCAAATTCGGCAACATCGGAGAAACCAAATTGGTTCCTTGCAGAATAAATTTTCTTTTGTGCATAAATGGCTTTACTCTACCATATGTCCAGCTCACAAGGTGTTCATGTGACATGAGTCACATGCGCTAGTCTCGCTGATGACAACGTCGTGAGTAAGTCAATTTCTTCGTGAGTGTGTGTAAGCATCGAATTTCGGAAAAATAAGCTCAATAAACTAATCCCGCTCGCAAACATAATAATGCTTGCAATTTTAGTTTTTCTATAGAAATAAAAATTTGACAAAATTTTCTAAATACGAAATATCAATGTGAACAAATTTCTATAGAAAATAAATTGACAAAATTTTCTATAGAAATAAAATTTTCACAAAATCTAATATAACGCAAAAAAAAAAAATAAGAAATTTCACAATTTAAATAGAAAAAATTTGAAACAAAGTTTTTTATAAAAACCAAAAAACCCTACAACAAAAAACAAACACGAATGAAGTAAAGCCAGGAAGCCACGCTCAAAGAATAAAACCCAGCCAAACTGCACACAAAATCGATGATTGAAATGTGGCAAAAGAAAAGAGAAAATATTTGATGAAATTTCGGCATAAGCCGGCATCCAATAAAACCTCTTTTCGAAGGTTCAAGTGGTTCACATGTTTGTGAACTGCCTGAAATTTATTCTGAAATCGTGAATAGTTTGCGCAAGTTGAGGATGCTGAATGAGAATGTGGTAATTCCCGAAACGTTGCGTCCAATGCCAACCCATCCTTGCAGTCTATAAGCGGCTTGCCCAAAATAAATTTGACAAAACATGCTTCCCCCTGTTGTAAGCCGACAACTCTGTATTTATCAATGGTTTTAAGCTGCAAATAAAAACAACAACAACTAAAAAACAAACCCAAACAATAACAAAACAAAAGAATAAAAATTTCCTATAGATATACAATTTTAACAAAATTGTTCTTAGAAAAAAAATGTAACTAAAAAAATTTCTATAGAAATACAAGATTTGACAAAATTCCATAGAAAAGTAAAATTTTGTCAAATTTGAAATTCTATAGAACAATATTGTCAAAATTGTATTTCATACCCGAAATTTGTTACATTTTTTCTAAAAAGAAAAATTTGTTAAAATTGTAAAATCTAATGAAAATTATCTTTGTTGTTATGTGGTTGTCTTACAGCTGTTGTTGTTTATTGCAGCTAAAACCATAACATTACAAAATAACAAGGGTAGCTTAAACCAACAGAGGAAAAAAGAAATGTTTCTGTCAATTATTGGGCAAAGCCCTATAGAGCTGCAAATTTGGATGACGCACTTTCGGAAATACCCGAACATTCCCAATCAGCATCCTCTACGTGCAGCAAAACATCAACCAATTACCAGGAATATAAACAGGCCCCCACGGTTCACCAAAACCATGGTGAACACCACACTCTGAACCTCCGAAAAAAAAGGTTATGATACCGGCTATGCCGAAAAATAGAATTCATCACAAATATCTCTTTCCTTTGCCACAAATCAAAATCAATCGATTTGCAGTTAAAAAAGGCGTTGCTGGTTTAATTTGAGGCCGTGCTTCCTCTTACTTCATTCGTGTTTTGTTTTTGTGTGGTTGTTTTCTATAAACACAACTCAAAATTATTCTAAACGAAAATTCGTGAAAATGTATTCATAAGAAGAGCGCATTGTTCGCTGCAAAAAAATTTTATTTCTATAGAAAATTTGTTCAAATATATTTCATAGAAAATCGTTCTGTCAGCAATCTTAGTTCTAATAGAAAAATTTGTCCCCAAATTTTTCATTCTATAGAAAAACAAAAATGTCCAAGCATTAATTCATGGTTTCCGCGAGCCGGCACACCCTACTGAGCTTATTCTTCCTTCCGAAAATAGTGCTTATCACAACACTCAACGAAGAAATTGACCTACTCACCGAGTGCATCAAGCGCGAGACTAGCGCCATGTGAACCATCCACATGAAACACTTGTGAGCTGGACATAACGGTAGAGTAACAGCCATTTATGCACAAACAAACAGGATTCCATCTGCAAGGAACCAAATTGTTCTCCGATGTTGCCGAATTTGGTTTTTTCCCTAATGAGTAAGCCCATTCCAAAAATAGAGCAGTTCTGAACCCAAAAAAAAAATGGTTTACTTGCCAAGAGAGGCCACAGACTCAAAACTATGTCTGATCGGTAAATGGGCGCAAAACGGCCGAAGTTGCTCTCCCGCCGAAATCGCCGAATACTGGATCCAGAAATAAACTGCCAATACTTATCGGATAAACGAAAAAATAAGTAAGAGAACCCCCAAAGCAGGCAAAATCCATCGGCTGCAAGACCATGTCCATTCTAACTCAAGCACCCAAAAAAACGCGTATGCTGAGCCCCCTCGCTTTCATTCTAAGTGAACAAGCCACTAACGGGATATCAACCTTTGACTTTGCGGAACTTTTGAAGAGAAATGTTGGCACTAAAAACAAGCAAGGCTCATCATCGAAAATGGCACTTCGCCATCGTTACTTGTATGGCATAACAAATGAGTAGCGAAAAAAATATAGTAGATATTTTCGCTGCCCTATAAGAAACCTCTCTTACTATATAAATGGTTATCAGTTTAAAATAAGATGTTATCATATAAAAATTATTTAATATTCGCACTAAAAAACGCCTGTTTTGTAAAAGACATAAACCAGAAAACGTTTGGGTCCAGCTGCCTTGTGCGGATCGTAGATAAATTGAGGCCCATTAGCTCAGTTGGTTAGAGCGTGTCGCGCTAATAACCGAAAAGGTCGCGCGGTTCGATCCCCCTCAATGGGCAAACTACACTTTTTTTAATATCAATATTAGGAAATCAATAGAAGTGATCTTGTTGTAGCCAAAAGAGGGTCATCCCATCGCAAGGCAAACAGATGACGAGTGGCAAATATCATCCCTTGGTTACAGATGGGCACTACCCAAGTTATCAATTCCCAATAAGTATTAGTAAAAGCGGTGGATACTGTCCAGATCTGGCAATTAGAAGTCGTTCCTCCCGCTGCAATGGCCGCAGTCGACTCCTAAAACAAGATAACACCTTGACAGCCTTACAATTGCAGCTAGCAGAATCCTTAAATATACTCCGCTCAGACCTGATAGATCCCTGCAAAAAATTGTTAAACAGTAACCTCAAAGAATGTAGGATAGTTTGTTTTGAGTTGTTACGAAAAACGTCGCCTCTGAAACTCAAAAGTTTCCAAACAATTTTCTGTCCGCGGTTTGATAAAAAGACTCTAGCCATACCTTGTCTTCGGAAAAGATAATGCCTGGACACTACGCAGAAAATGAATACTCTCAAATAACCCTTCAGGGTTCAGACACCCATCTACAAATATCATTTTCAGTTAGACCGATCCTTACCAATCGTGTTTCCCAGAAGTATGCCCTAACTACTATCAAGTTTCACTGGATAAGTAAGAAATTGAGGTGATGCACTGCCTGACTTATTGGTCAAAACTGCCTTGGAGTCACTCCCTCCTCCCGGGAGGCTCACTCTCCCGTGGCCTCTCGGTGGTCGGCAATTACATGAATTAAAAATTTACAGGAGCACCTTTAAAAATTTTAATTTACGCAACACGTACCCGTACCATTACTTGAGAAGAAAAATCCCCCTACAGATACTGAGCACCGCTGGGGCTAGAAGGTGGCCACTTTTCACAAGTAAGATGCCAGCATAGCGAGAGTCGTGTAGGCCCCGATGTCGGATGACTGGTCCTATTTCGTCAACAAAATCGTAATTTTTCAAAAATTTCTATAGAAAGTAATATGTTTGATAAACTTTTCTGTAGAAAGAATGGAACAAAAAGTCTGTAGAAAAAAAATTTTAAACCAATATTTTTTTGTACGAAATAAACTTAAAAAAAATGTTTTATAGAACAGTTTTTGTATATACAAAATTAATGCAAAAATTGTAATGAGAAAAATTTGTAAAAATTTTATTCAGAAATAAAGTGTCATTATCATAATTCAGTGTTAGCCTGATACCGAAAAACAGGCAAACTTGACCTCCAAATGGCATTATATCTAAAATATACAATATATTTCGAGCTTATAAAATTTGATCTGCCGTTTTCTTTCAATGGCTCTATTAAACCAGTTTCCTTAAAAAATCAATATCTTCCATAAAGCTCGAAAAAAAAAAATTGTATAATAGAATTTTGCGATATCTTCTCAATACGAATAAAATTTCTGAAATAGGAAATTTTGACAAATTTCTATAGAAATAAAATTGGACAAAAAGTTTCTAATAGAAATAAATTTTGACAAAAAACTTTCTAATAGAAAAAAAAATATTGACAAAGTTCTAATAGAAATAAAATTGACCAAAATTTCTAATAACAATATATATAAGTTTGACCAAAAGTTTTTATAAGAAATAAAAACGTGACAAAAAAAATTTTT
>PGFW01042361.1:0-11603 GCA_003123925.1 Haematobia irritans | reverse complement strand
TTACCCTTAAAAACAATAATCGCTTCTGTAACATATACCGTCAAACACATTTTGCTTCAAAGCAATATTATAATTTCAGAAGATTGGTGCCAAACAAAATAATTTGTTTTGTATTTGCTCAAACATATATAATTGTTTTCCACTGGTAGGAAAAAAAAATAATGAAAATTATTCTATTCTTCGTGTATATATATTTTAAGGCAACCAAAGATTGTTACTCCCCATTATTTTACACTAGGTCTGCTCTTTCTAAGAACAACATATATGTTTTATAGGAATATTTCTAAGTTTATATATGTTTTGCATCTTAACAATTATATTTACAAACATTTTATGTGCGCCAAACATAATATTGTGCCAAACATAATATGTTTCGTAACATATTAATGCCTCTAATGCCCCTTTTTTTTGGGAGCTGAAAAAACAAATTTCTAGGGTTTATGATACAAAAGCAAGAAAATTGGAACAAGAAAAAACATTTTACGGTAAATCCAGCTCAAATAAACTGCAAAGTCTCTTATAGAGTTTTAACTAAGTTTTGTTTTTATTTCAGCCGTTTTTATTGTATGTAGGTGTGTTTACTAAAAACTTTCCATTCAAAACGAAGCCGGCCGCCCTAGAAGGCGGGTCGGGGCATTAAGAGGCCTTAATTATATATGTCGCCAAATATGTTATGCTAGTTTATGAACATTATATTCTTGTAGCTTAAAAATAGATTGTGTTAAAATTTTGTAGTTTCCAAAGCATATAATTTTTAGCACGCCAAACATATGAAACAGTAAATTTTTTCCGTCCGTGCGGCCGATGGAAAAACACTAACAAAAAACATGTATTTACGGCCGTAAGTTTCAGCAAGGCCTGAAGCTTATGTACCCCTCATCATGGATTGCGTAAAGTAAACGTTCTACTGAAGTACTGTCATCCACGAATGAATTACTTGGGTTGCGGTAACAACTACATTGCCGATTGGCAAGGTATCTTCAAATTTCCTAACACCAGTAATATAAATACGCACATAATCCAACGTACGTGTAATTATTAAACTTTAAAAAGGCCGATTAAATACGTTATTATAATTAAGTTTGACAAAAATTTTCTAATAGAAAATAAATTTGTGACAAAGTTTTCTATAGAAATATAAATTTTGGACAACATTTTCGTATATGAAGCAAAATTTTTGAAAAGAAATGTTTTCTATAGAAAACAAAATTTTCTATAGAAATAAGAATTTTGCACAAAATTTTCTAATAGAAAATAACATTTTTGACAAAATTTTCTATAGAAATAGACATTTTGACAAAAATTTTCTATAAAAATAAAATGTTTGGTAGATTATTTATTTGGCGTCGAGTGGCATGAACCGATAATGGACCCAAAATTTTTGTGTCATTGGGGATCGGCTATATATAACTTAGAACCCGGATATAAGACGCAATTTTTGGTATGGGTTTATTAGCGGTCATATACTAACACACGCTTGGCAAAAATTTTCAAGCGGATCGGATGAATTTTGTCCTCCAAAGAGGCTCCGGGGATCAAATCATGGGAACGGTTTTATATGGGGGCTTAATATATCAATTATGGACTGATATGGACCGAATTTTTGCATGGTTGTTAGAGTGACAATTATACTTACACGATGTACCAAACCTTCAGGCGGATCGGATGAAATATGCTACTCTTAATAGGCTCCGCAAGCCAAATCTGGGTGGTCCGTTTATATGGGGCTATACAAACGTAAAAGTGTGAACGCGATATGGTTCCATTTGCCATATACCATCCCGACCTACATCAATAAAAACTACTTGTGGCCAAGTTTTGAAGTTGATAGCTATGTTTTCGTGTCGGGAAGTTTAGCGTGATTTCAACAGACGGAACGGACAGACGGACAATGCTTAAAATCGCTCAGAATTTCACCACGCCGACCAAGAATATATGTACTTTAATGGGGTCCTTAGAACGCAATATTTCGATGTGGTTACAAACGGAATGAAACAAAAAGTTAATATACCCCCATCCTATTGGTAGAGGGTATATAAAAAATACGTTTCCAAATTACGCGAAAAGTTAATAAAAAACACGCATAATTTAACTTATTCTTAAGAACAAGCGATTTGTCTATAAGACAAAAAAAAATGCAATATAAGGGAACAAAACGTGTAATTTTCTCATAATGTTTGGGTGTAAAAATTAATATGTTTTTGGAACTCAAATTTTTTAATGCACAATATTTTTAAAGTGGCAAGCACATAATGGTTCCTGAAATTAACCATGAACAGGTGTTTGGGAAATACAGGTGCAACTAGCGTAATGTGAACACCGCAAATAACGTAAATACGCTTTTTTCTAGCACTAACTACTGACGCGTAACGCTGAAAAAAACACGAAATTTGACGTTAAAGGCAGATGCAACAATGCCAAATACAATTTAAAATACACAACAACGGAATTGTTTATGTGATCTATTTTGGTTTTTTTTCGTAGAATTTGAATAATTAATTATTTTAATTTGCTTTTACACACTGAAAAAAAAGTAAATTGTTTTAGCAGTAAGAATAAACTAACTCGTACGCAAAAATGAACACAATTTTACTCGCACAATTTCGAGATTTGCCGACAAAGCGTTGTTGAAAAACAAAGGAAAAATTGAATGCCAATGGTTGTAGCTTTTTTATACTGCGAGTTCAAAGAAATTACCAAGCCCATTTCATAGCAGAATAAAGATTAACTTTTTATAAGAAAATCTATTGGCGGCCAATCATGATCATTGTAACCAAATACAGTAAGGTATTCATTCCGTGCTAATTTTTGGGAATAGTACGCAAAACATCGGTTTTTTGTTTTAGTTCCATATTGAAGTTATGTGTACGATACATTAAAACTATTATACTCACGTTTGGTTCATTGAAATGTTTGAAGACATTACTTTAAAAAAATGAAAACCGTTCTTTGGGCTGGTGGAAAATTTCGGCCAAAAAAATATCTATAAGATTTAACTACAAATCAAATAAATTTTGATTTTGGGAATGAAAATAAGTTAACATATAGCGTTCAGTGTTAACTACGGAAAAATTTTTTCTGTGTAATTACATATCCAGCTGATATTTTTCCGATCTCTTTTTTCCAATTTTTTCATGAAATTAACTTTTTAAAATTTTTAATAATACTAAGCTAAGCAAATTATAAAAAAACCTATCGTCGCCAAGAACGTGTAAAAATTCCGAATAATGGCTATGTTTTGTTCTGGAAATTCGCTAACGTGGAACTCTCTTTGGTTTTTTAAATCAGTTCACGTTACGCGCGCGAGTGCGACTGTATATGTTAATATGTTGGAACATAATTATATTTGGGTTATAAAAATTTTTTGTAAATATAATATGGGCTTGTTTAGCGAAACAATATATTAAAATTTAGAAATAGATGTAGAAATAACAGGTTGGCTGAATAAGCCTCAGGTCTAAAACAAACGAAAAACACATTTTTTGTCAAAATTCCGTTTTTCTTATTCAACATAGTTTCCCTTCAGGAGGCGATACACGACGATTATAACGACCTTCCAAATTTTTTATACCATTTTATGGTAAGTACTCCTTTCGGTTTTAGCCTCAGAAATAGGCCTCAGTTTTTCAGCGATCAACTCTTCATTGTAGCCAAATTATTTCGCCTGCGAGCAATCCTAAATTGACGGTCTGAGAACAAGAAAAAGTTCGGCTGGCGGCCAAATCTGGAGAATACGTGGGTGGGGAAGCAATTCGAAAGCCCAATTCATGGGAATTTTTGGGCCATGCCGTTCTTTTCTATGCGGAAACTTCATTATCCAAAGCCAAGTTTTTGGCTTCAGCCGTATATTTTTTTTTTTTTTTTTTTTTTTTTTTTTTTTTTTTTCCGCCCTTCAGAAAACAGTATTTTTATCAAAACACGAAAATTCCTTTTTTCCATTTTTTTTTTTACCAATAACAAAAAAAGTTGCTTTCAACAAAAAAGACGCTCTATCTCACACACTAATTTGACTTACAGACGTCAAAATTTTGAACACGATCATGTTGAAAGGTTGGGTACTATACTAAAAAATAATAATTGCAATGTTAATACTAAGCGACCAGAGACTTTATCAGCCAACCTGTTATTAACATATATGTGTTTATAAGGAGAGACCTAGAGAGTATGCTGCAAGTGAAAGAATGGAAGTAACGCAATTGGCGTTTTAAAAATATATATACAAAGAAAATTTCATTAAACTTTTTTTTCAACCAGTGTATGCTCAAGGTGAAAAATAATATGTTTGAACAATACAAACAATATTTTATTTGGACGGCAACCCTAAAAATATATGCTTGGAGCAGAATTGTGTTTGGGGTATATGTTACTAGAAGGCGATTTTTTTTAATACATAATTATAGCTCTAATAAATAATGATTTATACCAATAGCTAGCTCTAAGTACGCCTCGGATAATTTTAAAGATAAATATCTTTATTGTGCCTGGAAATACTATCCAAATAAATACATAAAACCTTTAAACGATGGCAGCCCTACTTAAAGAGGTTCGTTTCCATCGCGTAAAAAAAATAGCATTTCGAAGAGATTTATATCCGTTCCATTCGTTCTCATATATTTTGTGGTATCGCAACAAAGATGCAACCGCCATGCATTCCTCAGTTTGCTTACCTAAGCTTGTGTGATCGGTTCTCGTTTTAAAGTTATGCGGATTGTTTTTGTCCAGTGGGGTTCCCGCTCAGAGTTGTTTAACATGTTATTGCTTTCTACTCAGAAGAAATGTTGTGTTTAGTTTTATTCGCATATGTGTTTGTGTGTGTATTCATTTGGTAAACAGAACAATTGGGCAAACTGGTGTAGACAATATAAAATTTGCTAGATTAAAGTGTAAGTGTGTACTATGAATATGTAAATAAAAAAACTGTGACTCTCCGTAGGTAAGTTTTTCTCGCCCCTTTCAGTTAAGCAATAAATGGCAATGCTCATCGCACACGAAATAATGGAGTATTCAAACACTGCAGAAAAAACAGAAGTTTAGATATATTCTCTCAAAATATCTGTAAAACCATTTTTATTAATTCTCATTCCCGAAATTACCCCTTGCAACAATAATTGCAGCCGGATGGTATGATCTGCATGAAACCTCATATTTGGAAGTATTCATTTAATTTGCATATAGATGTCGCGCTGTATACGTTTGCGAAATTATTCTTCTGTCAATAAAACCCTGTCGGTAAGAGTGTGCTCGACAGGGCTAACGTGATCAAACATAAAATCAACTACAAGCAGTTTTTATGTAATGTTATTTATCGATTCAGGATTGTAATAAAAATCAGATGGTCCGAGTAGAAATTTTGGTAAATTTTTATACTGTCAAAAAAGTTGTATGACTTGTATAAAAACGTAAAAAAAAACGTAGTAAAATATCATAACTTATAGAAAAGTCAGATTTGATTTCAACCTATTTATAACCGCACCTGCGCGCGCACGGGAACAGTAATTTATAAAATTAGGTGCTATATGTTTGCCAACACCCAGAAGGAGACGTAGAATAGGCAAGCATGGGTGTCTCTGGCAAAAATGCTTCAGGGTGGGCTCCTGAGTCGATATAGCCATGTCCGTCTCTCCACATTTTTGTAAATCAAAGTCTAAGGTCGTCAGTTTTAGTCCAATCTACTCAAAATTTGGTACATGTATGTGTTGTTTGGCTGCAGAAAGGAACCCTATTGATTGTTGGAAGAAATCGGTTTTAGATTTAGGATATAGCTCCCAATATTATATATTTCGGCCAGATATGGACTTATAATGGGCCCCAGAAGCCAAAGTTTAACCCTAAAGGTTTGTACTAAAATTTGCTTAAAATTTTGCACAAAAGAACAAGTAGTACTGATAGTTATGTGCTAAATTTTATTGAAAATCGGTTCAGAATTTAAGATAATAGCTCCCATATATATCTTTCGCCCGAATATGGACCTAATGCGATCGGCACAGAAGCCAGAGTTTACCCCAAATTTGGTTTGAAATTGTGCACTAGGAGTAAGCAGAATTGGTATGTAAGTCACGTGTGGCCAAATTTTAAATTGAAAATCGGTTCAAGATTTAGATATAAGCTCCCATAATAATTATCGTTCGCTGTACGATAGACCGAATTTACACACATATGAACCAACTAGAGGCCAATTTTTTACACCGATTTAGTTGAAATTTTGCACAGGGAGTAGAATTAGCATGTAGCATATGCGTGCCAAAATTTTTGGGGGTTTTTTTTTTTTTTGAAATCGGGTTCAGATTAGATTAATAGCCTCCCATATATATGTTTTTCTGATTTCGACCTAAAATGTAAAAATACCACATTTTCCCTGTAAAATCGCCACTGCTTAGTGCGAAAAGTTTGTAAAAATTACTCTAAATTTTCCTAAAAACTTCAAATACATATAAATATCGAGCGATGAAATCATAAAATAAACTTTTGCGAAGTTTCCGAACACTCACGAAAAAGAAAATTTATACTCACGCAACGAAATGTGAGGTCCTGCACGCGTGAGTCACAAAAATTTTCGTGATTCCACGACAATTTTTTATCCGTGGGGTTTTTTTTTTTTTTACGTGCACTCCTACTGATTTTTTATACCCACTATCACATAAATGGTGATGGGGGTAATAATATAGTTTGTCATTGCCGTTTGTAACACATTGAAATATCGATTTCAAAGCAATATATAAAATATTATATATTCCTTGAATCAGGGAAAGAAATTATAAGAAACGATAATAACTCATATCCGTCTTTCTGTCTGGCTTGTGTTTGTAAATACGCTAACAGTCTTCAATAAATGAAGCAATCGTGCTGAAAATTTTGCACAAACATGCGTCTTCTTGTCTGAGGCAAGCAAGTTCGATATGGGCTATATCGGTCCATGGTTTTGATATAGCTCCATATTAAATCGATCGCCAGATTTGGAGGTCTTGGGCTTACAAGAAACCATAGTTTTTTTATGCCAATTTGCCATATTCGTTACAGCTATTTACGGAACGCGAAAAATACTTCTAAAAAATTTGAATTTCCGGCAAATAGGATAAAAAATGCGGTGTCCTCCAAGTCAAATCGGGAGATTCGTCTATATGTGGGGTAATATGCAAAATTCGATCGTTTATACTCGCTTTCTTATGTGTGGACACTAATACCTCTTTGATTTTGAAATTTCAGTTGCGAATCGCATAAAATTGGGATGTCTTTACACATTCAAGAGGTCAAATCTGGAGATCGGTCCGTATATGAGGAAGAATAGGAAAACATGAATCTTACACAACCATAATTCCGGTGTACTTATGCCGTTGACGAGCAAATATCAACCAAGATATTTAAATTTCAGGTAAAAATGCGGATAAAAGATTTGTGGTGTCTAAGAAAGCCGAAAAAAGTCAAATCGGGAGATGCGGCTTATATGGGGATATTACGCAAAAGCCCGGAACCGATACACACCATTTTCGGCACATTTATTTGTGATATCCAAAGATAACTCTCGAATTTTAAAAATTTATATATATATTATATATATATATATAATTTATATATATAATATATATATATATATATATACTATATAATATATATATATATAATATATATATACTATATATATATATATATATATATAGTATATATATATTATGATATATACTATATATATATATATATATATATATATATATATATATATATATAGTATATATATATATAATATATATATATATATAATATATATATATATATATAATATATAATATATATACTTATATATAATATAATATATAGTAATAATATATAATATATATATACTATATATAATATATATATATATATTATATAATATATAGTTCGAAATCGAAATTTCGATGTGTTTACAGAATGGAAATGACAAAATCACCATTCCTATGGTGGTCGTAATAGAAGAGTGATGGGAAATATTTTAAGTTTGCAATCAACATCAGATTAAAATTTTAATTGAATCCTTTTTTTTCAGTTGAAATTAGCTATATGAAATCAATTATTTTTTTAATGACCAATTAAATACTGTGATTGATACTATCATTTTCGTGATTGAGGACATTTTGAATTAAAAAAAATAATTGGATCAATTTAATTTCGTGATGAATCAGAAAATTTTTTGAAATGTGAAATAATAACAAGATTGCTTATAAGTTTCGTACACCACTGTACAACATTGAGCAGATAAAATATCACGACTATATACGCACGCGAAGTCCTCTGATGTTTATTAATCGATTGGAATTATTACATTAAGTTCTTCTATATTTTAATGAGTAAGATCCAACTTCACATATTTTATTTTGTTAAGAAAGGTTTTAACTAAATGGTAATTACATAAATATCTGCAACCCCCGGAATCAGGTAATTAATATATTGCCATCTATCTAAGAGGGTCCTCAGTCAAATCAAAACAGACCCCGGAGGTTTATATGGGGGTTATATATACGCCAGCAAAAAAATTGGAAAGTTCTTCCAAAGGCACAACTTTGAAAAGCACTTCGCAGACGAAATTGTACTCGCGCAAATCATGTTCTTTGTTTTAAACCTCAACAGGAAGTTCTTTCATTCATTTTTTATAACATACTTTTTTCATATTTTTTTAATGGTAATATTTAACTTTTTTGTTTCAAAATTGGTTAAAAACAGATTACGAATCTCATAAAAATGGTACAAAATTAAATTTTAAATTTTGTCGAAAAAAAAACGCCTAAATCCAAATCTGAAAAAAATTGTGATTTTTGAAAAATATTTGAGACCAAACGTTTTCTGACAAGGCCTTAAAATCCATCCTAAAATTATAAAAAATTATAAAAATTATTTATTTTGACAAAAAAAAAAAATATCACAAATTTTTTAATTTTACATCAAAACATTGAAATTCTGATTCAACACCTAAAGAAAGTGATGCAAATTCAAGTGGCACCGGCTTGTTAAAAATGGAGGTACTATTCCGTCCTATGAAAAGCCCAATGTTTAATTCATCGCTTTCTGCGAATGAACCACTTTGGCACCACTTCTGGATCCAAAAAGGAACATTTTCATTACTTTTTTGGCGACACCTTTTTTTTGGCTGTAAATTAATGGACGAGCGAATAAGGACGCAAAGTTTTTGCGTGTTTGTTAAGAGACCATATATCTAATACCAACGTACCAAATTTTCAAACCGGATCGGATGAAATTTGCTTCTCTAAAGATGATCCGGAGAAATTAAAATACTGGGGGTCGGTTTATATGGGGGTGATATATAATTATGGACCGATATGGACGGGCAATTTTGCGTGTTTGTAAAAGACGCTTATACATGAACACACAAAGTAACCACATTTCAGGCAGATCGGATTAAATATGGCTTATCTTAAGAGGCTCCAACAACAAAAACTGGGGGTCCGTTTATAATTGATGGATTATACGTAAAAATGGCGGCGATATTGCCCATGTTGCAATACTCATTAGACGCAACAATCAATATACAACTACTTTTGCAAGTTTTAAGTCGAATTGCTTGTTTTCGCCGCATATACATTTGTTCGCTAATACATTTCGATTCCCATATGGAAAATATGTCACCTCCAACGCCGACAGTGGCTATGGATGTATTCACACACTTTGAATTATTTTGCGGTTATCTTTATTTTAAAAAAGCATTGCGTTGCTATTTCTCGGTAAATAGTGCTCAACTAATAAATATGTCATCCCTACTTTGGAAAAAGGGCTTTAAATACATGTTTAAGATAGAGAGGATTTCCATTTCCAAATTCGAAGAGATTCTTAACCGTTCCTTAATATTTTGTGGTTAACAACCAAAACACAGACGCAAGTTAGCTTAGTTCGAGTTGTTAGCTTGTATTGATCGGTTGGAGTTATGAGGTTTCGTGTTTGCCGTGTTGTTGTAGAGTTTAACATCTCAAATTATTTGTGTTCTTGGAGAATGTTGTGTTTCAATTAATTATAGACGTGTGTGTTAATGTTTTACAAATACTAATACAGCGTAATTTAGCAAATAATTAGAATAGTGCTAATGATTGAATTAAATATGACAACAACGAATTCTCATACAAACAGAATAAATAAGGCATCATATTGGTAAGTTCGTTTTTTTTTCTTGTTCTTTAATATACTGAACGATGAAGAATATGTAATACACACAAAACCTCTCTCCGAGAATTCTAGCTCATTGTTCTCTGCACATAAAAATTTGTATTTACTCTCACACAAATCTGCTAATGCTACTCACCATTTATTGCAATATTCCGAATATGGGAATAAACCCCAATATAAAAGTGTTATTAGAATATCTCCAACAAACTCTACATATAGGTGGCGCTGTGTGACAACAATCACAGTCACAAACCGCATTAATTAGGGATCTGAAACAGGGATGAATAAATATGAACACATTCACATTAAAGTCGTCATACACCTCTAGTGAAAAAATAGGTCACGGCATTGTCAATTGTTAAGGGAGCAAACGTAAATAGTCGATAACATCGCTATAACGAAAATTTCGCTGGCAAAAATATATACAACGAGGACACTAAAGACAATTTGTTTTTTGTTTGTTTGTTTCTTTTTTTAATGTAGTTAATACTAGCCGAAACCAGCTCGCTTCGCTGCGCCTTCCGCATTTTTTTACACCCTGCGCCACCCTTGGGACACGGTATTATATGTTAGTGTATATGTTTGCAACACCCAGAAGAGAGACGATATAGACAATACAATGTCTTTTGGCCCACTGGAGTCGAATCTAGACCAGTCCGTCCTGTCGTCCGTTCCGTCCGTTCTGTCTGTGACACACATTTTATGTAATCAAAGTCTCAAGTTCGCCAATTTTAGCTGCAATCATTTGGCACAAGTATGTATATTGAATCAAGAGTAGACCCTAGTATTGCTTTGTGAAATCGCGTCTCGACTCTCTTAGATATTAAGCTTCCAGTATAACAGGTTGGGATAAGTCCCCGCGTCTAAACAAGAAAAACACATTTTTTTTTTTTAATTTGTATTTTATTATTCAACATATGTTCGCCTACAAGAGCGATACAACGATTCCGGAATTTTTTTGATACCATTTTGGCGTCAGTACGTCCTTTTTTTCCCCGGCTTCGCGCCCGTTTTGCCTCAATCCGCTCGTTGCATTTGCGCAGCCAAACTTTTTTGCCCTGCGAGCCATCCTTTTGAGGTCTGAGAACAAGACAGGAAAGACCGCTCGGAGCGCCCAGACTCCTGAGAGACATACCGGTGGGTGGGAAGCAATTCGAAGGCCCAATCATGAATTTTTGCCATCGTTCTCAAATGGACTTGTGGCTCCACGTGCGTTTGTCCGTTGGCTGGAACAATCACTTTTTCTTCTCTATGGGCGCGCAGCGCCCCGCCGCGGCCGTTTGTGCGCGTTATTTCGACACTTCAATGCGCTCCAATAACGCCTATAAATAGCTCACTGTTGACTGGTTTTTCCCCTTCCTGAGATACATCGATAAAAATTATTCATGCGCATCCCAAAAACAGAGGCCATTACTTTTGCTCAGCGTATTTGAGTCTTTCCCACGAGCTTGTAATAC